>OMLM01008735.1:43707-55030 GCA_900302695.1 Helostoma temminkii
TTAAATTCCTTGTGTTGCTGTCTTCCAGTTTTACAGTGACTTTCCGTCCTTTAAGATCCTTTGTGCCTCGCTCCTCACTCATCCTCCCTTCCTCTCTGATCTCTCCATCTTGTCTTGCAGTGCACATGATCTACGGACCCCTGGACCCAGTCAACCCTCATCCCCAGTTCATCCGTCTTTACCAGTGAGTGCCCCATAACATGAACCTGAATAATTATAATATTAATTATAACATTATAAAATTTAAATACCTGAATTAAAACATATGCAGATTAATTTTCTGTCTATGTTCTAATGTCGCTTTTATCTTATTTTATAATTTTCTTTTTTTTTTTTTTTTTTGGATACCCTTTATGTTACCTGTGTCAAGTGGCTCTTAAACCTCCATTATATTGTGAAGGGGTTGGTAGTGCAAAGGTAGTGGCAGGGGCTTGAAAGCTGAAGGTCAAGGGTTCAGACCCCAGGTGAGGTGGAGGAGGGATTTATCTTGTTTCAAGCTTTATATTTAAAAAAAATAAAAAACCATAATTTGGTAACACCTTCTTCTAGGTCAATTATACCTTTGTTGCCTTTTCTCCTCATTTCTTTGGGAGTCTAGTTCACTTCGCTCCTGGCTTCCTGCTGTCGTTAGTTACTTCTGAGTTTGTCACCACTGGACTTCAGTTGAGGTTTTGCACCACTCCGTGTGCACAGGGAATCTCTTTTTACATTGTTGAGTTTTCAGAACCGAGTCTTTCAGCAACTGTTTTACTTCAATGGGAATCTCATTTTGACTGAGCTCAGTCTTTTCACTGGCATCACTTGTTCTACAGTCTCTCCTCAGAGACGCAGCTTAGTTTCAAACCAGCAACCTTGTGGTTGAAAGGCCCACACTGTTCCACCTCACCATCTTTCAGGTTTAGTTGGGGTTCAGTTTTTTCTCATTAGTACACAGGAAATACTCAAGAAGCCTACAGGAAAAAGTCATGTCAGGTGGGATTTGAACCAGTAACCTGTACACATCTAAACCTATTACAATGCTTCTACACCACAGGGGAAACACGGCAGCACAATGAACTTGTTTTGTGTTGGAATATAGAAGAAATCTGTATTTGAGTGCTCAAACGTTGTCAGTAAATAGTTTTCCAGTTTACAGCCACCACAGTAAAATGGTGCATCTGGTATTTCATACAGTCCAACACCATGAAACATTTAAATGTTTTTGGAGCATCTCAATAAAGATATGCACTAAAAATATAACACATCATCAGCTGGATTTGAACCACATACATAGTAGTTTATAGTCAGCATCTTAAACACCTGAACCACCAAGATGACTAGTAGCTCTTTATCCTAATGTTTATCACTTGATTGAACTGACTTGTGTTCCCAATGTCGCACTTTTGGTGTTGAACAATCTGGTTTGTCTAAAATTGAATTCTCATCCTGCAGGCAGTTGGTCCACAGGTCCACAGTCACCATTTTGGACAAGCACATCAGTCACTACCCTCAGCTGGAAGACCCCACCGGCTTCCTCAATGCATATTTCAATTTTATTCACTCCTTCTGAAGGGGTATCAACTACAGCAGCCATGTTGAGAAATATTAATACTTGTTCGAGAGTGTACCAAAGTGATGGAAAGACCTGTTCTGATGATTGTAACCAGGAGAAATGCTGCATTAATTTACAACTGATGGGTTAATTTACCAGCATCAATCCCTGAGATATTAGTTTAAATGTGATCTTAAAAACAATTGCACTTAATGCAGCTGACTGATAGATAAGGGTGTTTGATTATTTGGTTCATCTGTGGGAGACTGTTATGATTCCTTCCATTTTCTGGTGTTTTTTGATTCCTGTAATCTGATGTATTCTAAATGGATTTTGATATAATTTTCTACAGTCCTCTTAATGTGAATAAAAAACTAAATGTCAACCCTTCTTTTAATAAAGTTAGTTTTGTAAAAATGTGAAACTTCATGTACTTTGACAGTTAGACTTTATTGTAGAATTGACAAAAGAATATTCATACTGCAAAGAAACATGAGGACCAGCAGACAGTATAAAGGAACAGAGTGGAAACAGTTAATATAATAGATATTTTTCAGGTTGGTGTCAGTGTAATCAGAAGAATAGCATTAAACATTTCATGTTAGAGCACAGACATGTGAAGATTCAGACAGGCTGCTGACAAGGTCTTGTGGTTGGCGTTGCCTCCAGAGCTGCACAGCGAGCACTTTAGCCCACAGAAGCCAGGATGACATCAACGACTGTCTCCTCACTACTGCGTACCGTCACCTGCATGGTGACGCCGTCGGCTAGAGCCAGGCGAGCGCGAACCAGCGTGTCATGACCTCCACGAAACACACCTGAGAGGGAAGAAGAGCCGTCATTCAAAGTGCTGCTGACCAGTTTTGTTTTTTTTTTTACAGCGAGCCTAATCACAATCAAATCAAAATTATTTTTTTTATTAAACTGAAAAGTGATTTCATTTTTAAGCAAGCAATTTTGTTCACAATTATGACTTAACAAGACTTCAGATATTTATCACGACATCAAAACACCCACCAGCGAGGAAAAGGACGTGCGAGTTCTTGTTTTCGGGAACTTTGTCTGAACGCTCACATGGCTGCATTCCCAGGAAGCTGATGATGTTACCTACCGCCTCTGTACAGACAGAAAATCCAGAAATTAAAATATACTGCATTAAACTTAAATACCAAAGCTTAAAAACTGCAATGACTTAATTAATCATCCATTAATTACTGAATGCTAAAAATTCTATAAGGAAACAAAAGAAGGTGAGAAAGAAACATTTGGATGTTCACCTCGAGCTTTTCATATTATTATTCCAACCTCAAATCCTGATTGTACATACCGTCAAGGGTCCGTACAGATGCCAGGGCAAAAGTCTCTTCCTTCTCAAATTCATCTCCCACTTCTTCCCATGCTGCTCCAAAGTTCGGTTTCAATACCTTCTGGATGTGGTCTGCTACTGTCACCTCCAGATCCTCCAGCTAAAGGAGAACGGAGAGGGGAAGGACAAGAAATTCCAAAGGAATAAATGAGGAGAGAAAACAGCAAAAAGAGGGAAATATGATATAACAGGTAAAAAAAAAACAAAAAAACACACAAATGATGGGCATATTTTGAAAATTTGAAGATATGCTGTGATTACGTACAACATATTCATCGTCATAACCGTCATCATCAGGCTCTCCTGTGTTTGGGTCACAGTCTCTGACCAGGTACTTCATGGTACAGCTAAAGGTACAAGACACTGTGGACAGACAGGACACATTTTAACACGTTTAGCTCTTTTTCATGTTACTCAGTGACACACCAAAGCTACTATTTGGAACATTTGAGCTAGTTTGTGACCTTTATTAACCTGTAACTATTATAAATATAATAAACTTTCTTTTTTTTTTTTTTTACCAGTAATTAAAATAATGCTTTGACTGCTACTGTACTGTTCCAACGTGCTAAGAGACATCCCATATGATCCTACCAGCAGTGGGATCATCATCAGGCAAGCGGACCAGAGTGTAGCAGGAACCAGGCTGACTGTAAGGCAAGCTTTGGGCGGGGATGTAGTGTATCACCTCATATGCCTCTGATGGCTCCATTTGTACCATCACCTAACACAAAGCACCACACATTACAGTCACTTCATGATTGTTCTGTTGTTTTGGCTTAGCTTAGTGTAAAATATTGAACTTGATCATTAAACAAAATGCTCAGTATGCCTCTGTCCAGTTGGTACCTTCTGCAGAAGCTGGTCATTCAGAGTGTTCGTGCAGTCAAACTGGAACACCATGTGTCTGGCAAAGGTGTGTTTGATGCAGCGAACCACGTATTCTGTCTCAGCCTCTGTCAGCTGCACCGGCTCAGAGGACTTGAAGAGCGGGCCAAGTCCCTGGAACTCTGGGATAGATGCCAATTGCTCTGTCAGGATGAAAAGCAGAAACAGATTCAAACACAGATAAAAGGTAAAATAAGGCAGGCAATTTATTCATTATATCTAACCAGACCAATAGAGGGTATATAAAGATGAATATGTGTCTAATTGCATTAAGCCTATCTTCAGTCCCATGAAGGACAAACACTGTTTACAGTCTTACCCTGATAAATATCTTGGCGCGATGGGGCCAACTTTTCTGGCAGTTTGCTGGTAGCAACAGGAGCAATTTCTAGTGGGAAAATAACAACAACATTTACAGGCACATAACTAATAACTGCCCGTGATAGCTTCATTATGTGTAGTCTGTAAACTAGCAAACACGATTTTACCTGTTTTCTGTTCTGTAATAGGAGTGGCAACCAGAGGGACGGACTTCATGTCGAATGGTTTTTCCGAGGGCTCCAATGTGTACTGATGGAGGGACTTCTCCAGACCCGGGATGGAAACAGAGAGACCTGAGGGCAGCATTTAAAAGAAGAGACTTCAACACTCAACATTTTTGCAGAAGTCCAAGCTCGTTAGCAAATTTTCAAACCAAAAGCCTTGATTATTATACACAGAATGGAAGTGTGTGTGTGATTTTACCATTAAAGATGTAGGCAGCATTTAGAGCCTTCTGCTTCTGCTGTAGCACATTCATGTAGAAAGTAGCTCTGTCACGCACTTCATCATCACTGTCCATCATACACCTGTGAAAACACATTAAACATCACTATCATACATATTGTATATCTGGAGTCACGCCATCTAATAATTAGTGTTTACTGTGTTTTTTCAACAGTAACACAAAATGCAGGACAGTTGCACTGGAAAAAAAGTGAACAAAGTAAAGTAAATGTGTACCTCTGCATGAGAACCAGGACACTCGGCAGCAGATCATCATTCTGGGCTCCAAATTTAGCCAAAGCGCTGACAGCAGCTGAAGGTCAAAGAGGAAACCAATGTTTCAAGTGGTTACAAAATGCAATAAAAATACTTTGAGTTTCATTTTCACTTCAATATTTAAGCCTCTGGAGTTGTCAAATGCTGGGATGTAATAAGTGAAATTGCTGTGGTACATAGTGAGACCCGTACAGTATCCCACTCTGTCTCACCTGCACGAACAGCCTCGCTCTCCAGCACCACTCGGTTAAAGATGAAGCGGATGTACTTGGACGGTTGAGGGGTACGTGGACCCTCTTTGCCCAGCAGGTGTAGGATCTTTGTAGCCAACACAGTGTGCTCGCAGTCTTCGATGAATTCACACAGGTGGGCCAATCCAGTCTCTTTGCTCTCTGGGTTCTCCTCGATGATGCTGATGATGCAGTCCACGATGGCCCGCTTGTATTCAAAACCACCCTGCAGGGAGAGGACAGATTGTTAATAAGCAGAAGATCTACTAAACTACGCATGAACAGACTGAATACTAAATGTTAGTGATGCTAAAGTGAAGCAGTCAGTACAACACAGTATCAATCCTTCAAAGCAGAAATATCGCAGCAAGATGTTTCGAAGCCGCGATTTGTAAAATCGTGAAAAATCACGATCCCAAATGAAGCTTCATTGTGTCACACTCATAACACAGAGGTGTCATGCTGGTTTTGAAAATCAGATAGCCACAGCCACAAACAAAAGAAAACGATCTCTTTTACGACACTGTGTCATCTTGGTCTCAGATGTGTTTCACCCATTCAGATGAAATATCAAGGACTTGGCCAGCAGAACACAGGGTGAATCCCAATTTTCTTAATTGCATCTACGTTTCCCTCACCTGCTTCTTAATCCCTGCCACTAAAGATACATGGAGGGAAGTGAAGAAAAAACTCAAGGAAAGAGGAACCAAGGAAAACAGTTCTGGAGACATGAGACATCCTTTCATCTGAAGTGTCATTTTTCCAAAAACACACAATAAGCACTGTCTTTACAGATTATTTTAAACATCTGTTTATTTATTAAAACCTGATTCTGTATTTTTACTATTCTTAGTGTCTCATAAATGTATTAAATTTAGACCTAATACATCATTATCTTTTAATTTTTAATGATTTTTTACAATTAGTATTTTGTTCTGTTCTAAATTATGAATATATGGATTTGAAAGAAATTACCTTACATAATTCAAATAAATAATATAAATACTGTATATTGCAGATTATATTTATTGTCCTACCAAGTTCAGATTCCCCTGTCTCATTGATCATTCATAATGGGATTTTGCAGATGGTGTATTGTTGTTCAAGACTTTTTGTCTCAGACACCTACAGATCCAAGATCCAGATGATGAATTTAACAAATAAAATAAAAACATGGGTGTCTTATATTGATTCTGTATATCACTATACTACTACAACATAAAACTGCTTGATGTTGTGATGCAGCTTCAGATCAGTGCAATCAGGTTTCCACTAAAAGGAACGTGTCGCTAAAACGTGCCGGTAAAAGACTTCCACAAAGAATGGATCCTCACTTCTCTCCTCAAACATTCTTCCTCGCTCTTCGATCCTCACTCCACAGAGCAAAATAAGACGCTCTGAGACGTCCTCCAAGATGGAGCAGCTTTGGCTTCTCCACCATTATGAAATACAATGCAAAACAGAATATAATCCTTCCAATATATCCTTCTAAAAAGCCAACTGTGGAAGTTTGCCCCACAAAGACCAAAGCATGAAGTATAGAAGATAGATTTGTTAGTGATCAACTTACATCATCTCTGAGCATGTTGGACAAAAAGTTCATCATGACGCTGTGCTTCCTGGGATACTTCTGACAGAGAGCACTGATGGCCTGCACCACCACCACCTGGTCAAAATAAGTCAGGAGCAAATTTAGGTTTCAGAAAACAGAGCAAACTTAACAGGACTTAAAAGGGAAACAAAGCAGTGAAATTAACTGTATATTAAACTTCTGTGGCCACACACATTGAAATTCACTGTACAAAATCATCCTCTCACATTCTCACTTTAAGCAAACACACTTTATCTATTCATCTTCACATCTGTGTTGGACTGTTGTCCTCTGCCATCAAAATGCAACTAAAAGAAAAATGTCAGACCTTGAACTCATCAGAGATCTCAGAAACAAACGAGGAGATTTGTTTCATGAGTCGGTCCACACTGCTTTCACTGCCGGTCTTGAGCAGAGTGGTG
The DNA here is from genome assembly GCA_900302695.1 of Helostoma temminkii. Lineage (NCBI taxonomy): Eukaryota > Metazoa > Chordata > Actinopteri > Anabantiformes > Helostomatidae > Helostoma > Helostoma temminkii. The sequence continues at coordinate 50,777 of OMLM01008735.1, forward strand.
ATGGCCAGTGTGGCAATGCTACGATTTGAGTCTGTGATCAGATTCTCCAGGTCCAGATTACATGCAGTAACAGCTGACGGATGCTTCATTGCCACCTAATAGACACAAAGGAAATGTCAGTTTATGAAGTATACACAGTTATGCCTTAGTTATCTACCTGAGAATTATAGAAAGCCCTGCAAACACTTTCATAAGGTGATGTTTTCATTCATGTACAACTTCTGAACAGTTCAGTATAATGTCTGAAGGTTTTGTTCCTATACATAATAAAACAAGCCATGCAGAGGAGTGTTGGAGAGAGAAGATGTACCTTGTTGAGGGTTCTGACTGCAGCATATCTCAAGGCTGCTTTTGGAGAACTGCAGAACAGCTGGAGCACTGCAGGAAAACACACATATTCAAAATGTGATCAGGAATTTATAATAACATTTAAACACAGAGTGAATAAAACGTGGGTAAAGACTGACCTGACACAGCAGGGGCCAGCTCCCTGGCCGTACAGTTGGGCATATGGACAATGGCGGAAGCAGCTTCATACACCACCATCTCATTCTTGTTCCTCAGGCAGCTCTCAATGAAGTCAAACAAGGGGCTGTCGTGACTATAAACAAGTAGATAACATACAATGCTTAACAGTTTGCAGGATGTATTTTGTCTGAATCTGACAAACCACAGATGACAACAAATAACTGCTGTACAGTGCAAATACATCTCCTTGTTTGTCATTCTCTACTGGTAAATAAACTTCCACAGGTCCACTCACCCTCCCTCTGTCTCGTCCAGCAGTTTGCTAGCAATCCGGATGAGCATGCAGTAGGCAAAGGGAGACTTCAGACCAGACTTGGTGAACTTGTTGAGCATCTTGGTGACAGCAAGACGGTCATTCTTCCTCAGGTGATACAACAGGCCTAGTGCGTGGTACTGCAGGACAATTAAACAAAAACACAAACAGTAGTTTGGTTTAATCTGGACCCCAATGAAATATTAATTGACACAGTGATTAAAATTAATGTCTACCTGCACCATGATGTTGTCACTGGAAGCAGCTTCCTGGGCTTCATTCACCCAACGCTTCACAACATCGTAGCTCATCTTCACCATATGCTAAATACAAACAAAAACAATTTCTTCAAAACCCACAAGCAGTGGAACACTGAAATACAAGCAAACAAGTTTATCTTAAAGTTTCTGAGAGTTAAGTCTGACAGTATAACACGTCTTACCAGTGAGGAAACCAGGGCTGAACTGGACACACTGGGCACCTTGTCAACAATAGCCTGCTTCATGTACCGTTCAATGGCTTGCAGCATGGTGGTCTGTGAGGACGATATGAAACATTTAGTTAGTACAGTGAATATACATGGGGTGGTTTTCTATCTGATGTAAAAGCAAAAGAAGAGATGACTGGAGAAGACACTAAAAAAAAAAAGCAGCACTCACATCTGTAATCCTGCAGAGGGCTCTGATTGCAGGTCCACGGTACACATCTTCCTTTCCAGTCATGTCCTTGGTCAGGCTGTGAAACACCATAAAATAAATAATCAAAACACTGTAAGCTCAAAATCAACAATAAATCAACACAACAGTTAAAAACTTATATCATGGTGTTGTTTGGTGGTAAAAGTGGCGTTGGGCAGTTTCAGAGCTGTGCAACGGTACATTGCCTGCATATAGCTAATAATCAAAACCATTTAATATCATGACACATACCTGCTGGTGACAATGATGACATCCTCGGAGATGTTGGCCATCTCCTTGATGGTCAGATAGCACATTCTCCTCAGGGTTTGCTGAGAGAGAAGAACGCAACATGCTTAACGGTACAATCATAAACAACAGAGTCAGTCTATGCTGCTTGAGTTCAAATGGAGTCTGAACTTTAAAATAAACTGATGATATCTTACATCATTGGACTGGAAAAGCCTGGTCATTGCAAAGAATGCTTCTGTGGCCTCGGTGGTCCCAAAATGTTCTCCCTATACAAACATATGAATGATAGAGGTGTGCGATGTTCATATTTGAACAACAAATTCAATATAATAAACACACTTTTGTCAGACAACTTCTTACCTGGTTGAGAAGGTAGATAATCTTGGTAAGAATGTGAAGGCATCTTCTTGGATTGATAGGGGTCTCATTGAAGATGCGTGCCTGTAAATGAGAAAGCCATGCTTAGTTTTATTAATGCATTAATTTCACATCTTATGGCTCATATGTGATTCTAATGCTAAATTAAGTCCACGCTTTACCTCCTGCAACACAGCACTCTTCTCCAGGTGTTGGAAAGGGTTAGACCCACTCCCTAAATGTCATAACAAGATCGTCAGACGAGCAATTAGAGTTTGTCCTTCTAGTTTATAAAACTCAACACAACACGTTAAGGACGCAAACTGACGCCTGTTTAACTATACATACACGGAATACAAATGAATGAAGAAGCACACGCACACTTGCAGACAGAGCACCTTTAATTGAGGCATTAGTCTAGCAAATTCAGAGAAAGCATCTATTCATGGGTAAAACATATCAAATATGACTATATCCAGCTGACACCTCCTAGCTTAAAATGCCAATACACATCAGCTAATGCTAAACGTAGCATATTTATGTTGGTGTTTTTATATCAACAAAACACTAGTTGTACATTGAGGTGCAATTGCAACTTAGTTAGAAGTTGCCATTTATAACAACTACATAACTATGCGTTAGCTTGCAAAGCATAGTTAATTTATCCCCACAGTTACGGTTAGCTTTGTCAAGTAAGCTAGCAGGCTAGCACCGCATTAGCTTTAAAAGCTATTAACATCTTGTCAGTGCAGACACGATACGGTTTTTCTCAAACAATGTGAATATTTAAAGCAGTAACAACTCCTACCGGACTCCTCGTCCTTCTTGTCAAACTTTTTAATCATGTTATCGGAATAAAGCTGACGGATGAGGGCAAAGATGCTCTCAGCCTCGGTCGTAAGAGAAGCTACTTCCACGTAGCCAAAGTGAAAAGTCTCTTCCTGTTGGGACGTCCACGTCGACGGAACATACGTCAGAAGCATCTACGTCATGACCGGTAGAGGGCGCTGTATTAATCCCACAGGGAAATTTGATTGGCTTGTTGCAGCTACTCTTATAATTTTCCAGTTTTTAAGTTGTAACTGTAAGATATGTCATAATTCTACTACATGTGCATTATTAAGTTCATACTGGAGTACGTTATATCAAGAGGTATCTAATTGATGTAAATAGCGAGGCCAAAACATTAGAGACACGTCTTAAAATAACGTACTCTAGTGTGACTCACAGTGACCTTAGAGAGTTCAGACATCAACGTGGTCAAGGTTAAGCAGATATAAACCATCAGGTGACAGTGCTTTAACTTAACATGTTTTATTCCAATAAAACAGGAGTAACAACTCCAGGCACTGAGAAAGCGAAGAGTCAGTCTGGATGCAGACATAAATTCTGTATAACTCTTAAATAAAGCCAGTCAAAAGTAAAACCAGTAAAAGTAGTCCACATGTTCATTTCAAACAGTATTAGTCTGTAATTCCATTTTTGCCAAATAATCACAATATTCAAAAGAAACTCATGTAGAATTCAGCAGAAAGAGCATGAATTTTATCTACAGTCTGAGGACAGACGTGTCCCCTGGAGCACCTGCGCTGCAGATCACAGTACCAGACACAGAGCTCTGCAGACAGACATCCTGGAGGTCATCATCATCATCATCATGGCATCATCCAGTCCATAGTGAGCCTGGTGAAATGGCCCAGGTCGAATGAGGTCTTGACCAGAGGCCAGAGGGTCTCTAAGATTAGTCTCTCAAAAGCCTTTATTTTAAGTGAAGACAATTGCACTGCCACTAGACATTTTTTGTAGCCCAAAAATATATTTTAAAAATATTTTAGGAACGTCCATGTGGGCATGATATTAATAAACAATAATACAAGATGGATTGGATCAGAACATCTGCAGAAGGTCTATTTTATTTAGTTCTACTTATTTATTTTAGTATTGTCAGACAAGTTAGCAGTTCCAAGCTCAGGGTGTGAGTATTACAAATGCCACAAGATGTCAACATTGTTCTGTGTCATGTCTGAGGCAGGGAAATTATTTTACCCCAAACCCAAAGCTGCTAAGTTTTGACAAAATGTTAAAACACTAAGATCTGGTGAATTTTCCAAACCTCAACATTATAGTTTAGTAATTGGATAAAACTGATGAACATTAATTTAGTAGCAGAGTCCTTTTAGGAGAACC
>OMLM01008736.1:0-18708 GCA_900302695.1 Helostoma temminkii
ATTCATGTTGAAAGAAATTGGAATTAAGAGAAATTAGTTGAAATTTTGCACTGACATTAGGGTGAGGCATAGTGCGGTAATAACATTAGGAAGTAGATACACAACAAGGGTGTTGTTAAGTAATACATATATATTATATATTATATGTATATTTCCAGACAAATTTTCTTTACTAGCAGTCAATTATTAAAGCAAGTTACTAGCGTCGAAATATAAATCCCACATGGGAACTTGTTGTTTGTCTGCCTTTTCTGAAATGTTTGCAATGTTCCTTCATTCCCAGAACACAAAGTAAACTCTTGCACCTCTGCCCTCAATGTGTTGGTATTATTACAGTGATACACACACATATACAGTAAAGCAGACAGCAGGCTGAAACTGCAATATGCTCATATTGAACGAGTGACCACTACTGTTTGGTATTTGACCATGCTTAGACAATAGCTAGCCTTCATTTAGAAACAACTCAGTAACAAGGACAGAAATGAATAATACAGGAGCTGTTTTTTTCTTAGAACCTCACTATCCTCACTCAGGCACAGGAAACACTCTGCAGGATGGATTAGTCTGACAAAGCTCTGTATGGAAGCTTTCATGGGGAGAGGCACTCCAACAGCCAGGTTGAGACAAAGCTGCTTATCCACAGGGTCACAGTAATGTAATGGTGTATGCAGCCAATTTGCTCCTTGCTATTCAACGGGTGTGAATATCATCCATGGGAGGAAATCACTTTGATTTTCTCTACATTGTTAATTGACTTCTCGGCTGCCTCTCAACACTGAGCTTGGATCTTGGAGGACATGGAGATGCCCCCAGCATAGGTGTTTTTTGTCAATATATTTAACTGAACAGACTTTTTATGCAGTGTGATTGGATTGCATGGACAGTACACTTTGCCTTTGGCAATACTGTTGGTGATGTATCGTATTATAGTCTTTAGTTTTGTTGTTGTTGGTTTTTCTTTAAAATATTCATCATTAAAAATATTCAGTTTTCAGGCTTTAATTTAAAATGAAGGTGAAATTTAATTTACTGACACTTACTTACTTACTGACATTCAGTGAGGCTTACAGCAAAGGTAGTTACACTGGCTGTAAGATAGTAAACTCAGTGCCATGTATTGTTTATAGTACTGTTATGTGATTAGACATATACATAGTCACATTGATTATGGGCCCTGTCTTGAAATTAACAATAAAGGTTAGAAAAGGAGCCTGGAGACATGTGATTGTAACAGCAGAGTAAAATACTCTAATTGAATAATGCAGATTAGGAATGATCTTACTAAACATAACAAATTTACAGTGCATTCTTTTGTATATTTTTTAAAATTCAGATTGCAAAAGTATAATTGTTGTAATCAAATCACTATATTATTATATAATTACCAGACAATTATTATTCAGTTCTGTCTGAATTCGTTTGGGATTCAAGTCATTTTCCACATATGAAGCAAATAAGTGCCTTATTACAACTATTGTGCAATAGTGATATAATAGATTGTAATTCAAACAAACTGAAGCGTAACAAGCCAGCAGGAGTACTCTTTCATTCATCGTTCATTAAGCTGGCCAAAAGATACTGGCATACTTTGTCGTCTTGATAGTTGAAATATTTGTAACTGTGTGTACTGTAGATGTGTAATTTGTGGGAGTTATTTTTTACATTTTTGAGGGCCAATGACTCTTCATGAGGAATGTTTAGCTTATACCATGCATATGTGGGATACAAAAAAAAAAACTTAACATTGCTTAATATACTTTATGCATGCTGGTGTAACTTGGAACGTGATTTCTCAGCAGACTCATTATCTAGGCTTTACCATACAGCTGTTTTATCTGTCCTTTGATGGTTTTACTTTTGTTACACCTTCTGTATTCACTTATACTGCAGCATTAGTGGGTGTTGTTGAAAATCAACAGAGCATCTAGTCAAATCAGTGTACGATGAGCAGCAAACACTAGAATGTTAATCAGCGCACATAATGAAAGAGAAACAAGTGTAGTTGGTTATGAGCCCTGATTCTTGTAAAAGATTAGCCACACCCCCTTTTGAGAGCCACTTAGCCAATCAGCCCTCAGTATAGTCAGATTTGAGAATTCAAATAACACACACACACCATACACACCATGACCTGGATCCTCTGCCATACAGCAAAGCAAACTAAACAAAAAACTGGAAAAGACTGTGGCTTTTTATTGTAGATTTTGTCTTTCTGTTTAACAGTATATATTACTGTGTGCATGTAATACCAATTACCAATAATATAACTTTATCAGTGTCAATTAGTTTTTATACTGCATTTAATTGTTTATGAATTTTGAGTATTAATTTAATTCTGTTAGTCAGCTACAGCTAAACTATAAACACTACTACTAACACTACTGAAAAAAAGCCAGTTTGTTAAAGATCTACATTTTATTTGATAGGAAAAATAATCACCCTCACTGAACTGCACAGTGTTATTCTTTTGCATTGTCAAGTCCCATTATATTGCATTGAATTGCAATGTGTTGAATCAGATTGTGTTGAATGGCATTGTTCCTGCACCTGTATCTTTAATGCACCAAAACACTGACAATGTATCGAAATACAAAGATCCCCTACCCTAGTGTTTACAGTATGTTTACTTAATGTTAGTAATAAATGTACATACAATTTAGCTTTTTCAGCTCCTTTTTTATGACCAGATTGTATGATTTCATCTTCTATTTGCAAAATCAATAATCCTTACTACTTTTCCATTCACCTCTATATTTTCTGTGTTTATCCCATTGAAGCTTTTTCAGACTTGGGACTCAGAATGCGTTGAGTAAGAGGAAGGAACACCCTTTATTAATATTAAATGTACATCTTAAATTTCTCCTGGCTTCATGTTTTTTGCCTTACAGCGTTTATTTCAATACCCACATATACACACTGTATCTCATTAAATCTGAAGCAAAGTACGACCTTGTGCTGAAGCAGAACAGTATCCATTTCTCACTGCAAAAGTACGAATGTGCTCTACTTTTCTCATTCCTAAAACTCTTCAGGCCTAATTAACTACAAAAACAAGGCAACTAGCTGGTGTGAATTGTTTGTAGAATTTGCTTGAGCCAAGAAAAGACTGTACCTCATGGAAGGAGAGTTCCTGCTGAAGAAGACCATAACTGAGGCGGGCTGTCGTGGCTCTGTGAGGCTGTAATAAGGCACAGCAGCCCTTTAAGCTAAAATGTCAGCATGCTAAAACGTTCACATTAACAGGGTGTACCATGTCCATTGTCTTAGTAGAGCATGTTAGCATGCTAACATTTACTAAACACAAGATATCACAGAAGCTGGAGGGAAAGTAATTTGTCAATACAAATAAAAAATGTAGATCTGAACACTATTTTGTTTAAGGAAATACTGCTCCAAAATATATCTTAATGTGGAGAAGTCCTGTTGAACTCTTTTGTGATCCAGACTCATTGAACAACCTGGCAGCAGGGCAGAGATATTCCTTTCTAAAGGGTTTTCTCCTTGACTGGCAAGTGTTTGTAGCATTATTAGTTATTGCAATTAGCTGACTGAATTAATGTGTCATGTTACTGCTGGCTTGAATCCTCAAAAATTCATATAGCAGTCACTCATCCTGACAGGATATTAATGTGTGTACTAAATTTAATGGCAACCCTTCCAATTGTTGCCAAAACATTTTGCTAAGAAACAGTTAACTTGATTATTGTCCTGGTGAATAAATCGGGACCACCATTGTCTATTTGTATAAACGTTCACGTGAACCATGAACTTGTGTGCAAAGTTTTGGAACAATACTTACTCTAGATCAGTGATTTCCAACCCTGGTCTCAACCACAGCTGACTACCTGGTTCAGGTGTGTTCAGCTGATAAGAGTTTGTAAACAAAGGGATAGTCAGAAAACAAACAGGATGTTCTGCCATGAGGACCAGAGTTAGGGACCACCACTCTAGATGTTTTTTAAATGAAGTCAACAAACTCTCTGGGTCAAAGATTTGGACTAGTAGACTGACAGAATGACCTTTCCATCCCATGAACCACATTGTAACTAAAAACTACTTTAGCAAAATACATTAAATGCCTTTGGAATTGTGGCCTATCTTATCTCCTAAATTCAGCGCTTCTTAGTTGGCTGCTAACCCTCAACTTCTCAAAACTGATAAACAAGTGCTGCTCTCAGGCAATCCCATACACACAAACACATCAAGCTCAATAAACCTATCCCTCACAAGACAACACCACACCTAAATGTCCAAATCAGACAGCAATGGATCTTAGAAAGCAGGCTAACAGCTTTTGGCCAGATCCCAACCAACAGTGCTTTCTTTGCCAGAATGCTTATCCCTCTCTTCCCTCCATGGAGTTAGCAGGCTTATATCATATTTACAGCCTGTAGAATGGCATAAGCTGAGAAAATCAAAATCTATTGCTCACAGGGTTGTGTGATACTAACATGCATAACTTTACAAAACAGTCCACTCATGCTTTTTATTTCTGTCCCTAAACTACAGTTCACATGAATTCACATTCTGCTCAGCTTTTCAGCCGTATTGATGAATTTGTGATTGCTGGTGCAGTTATCTAGAGGCTTCTGTAGAAAGACTGGTGAGAAGTCATAAAGTAGCGTTTGGTGATTTAGGGAATGAGAAATGGGTCTGCATGGATAAGATGTAATGCACAAGAAAAATGAAACTCACCAAAGGTTAAACAGGCCAAAGAAATGTCATCAAAATGCCACTTAAACATGATTTGGCCTTTTGGATTCTTTTATTGCATCAAAGTTTGTGCCAGCATTGTGGCATGAATATGGGAGAGAATGTAATGCAGTTCTGTGAAAAGGTTGATCAAGATCAGTTTTTAAATAAAATCTGTGCTTCAGGATAAATGAAATATATTTCACGCATCAGAAAATGTGTTAATTGAAAGGAATTTCTTTAATTTAAATTAAATCAGGGAATACAGTAACAAACCAAAGCTGTTTAAAATACAAAACAATTAATTCTTTGTGGATTGTCTAAGAGTGTGTTAAATTTATAAAAACATCCATAAAATATTATAATAGCTGTTATACTTCAATTTTTAAAAATCTTTTCTTTAAAAATGTGTTATGTGACATGCTGCTTTAATAACACACTACTTAAAATAACATATCACGTTTTTGTGTAATTAACAAATGAACTGCAAATAAAAACTGTTTTTTAAATAAATGTGTAAATGGGGTAGCATTTTATTGTCTGATTAGTGACTGCAGCCTTCCTTTCATGGTATATACAACATTAATATATATTCCATGCATCCTACTAGCTATTAACAGCTCGACTAATCTTCTCCCATTGAACACAGTCCATACTAATTAGTTTATACCTGGCAGTCGTCCCTTGCCTGCGGCCACCAAGGCTATACTTCACCTTCATTTCCCCTCCGGTGTTAGTCACAACAGCCCCTGAAAGTAGATGATTTCACCCCTCTATTGTTGAGCCTCAGGTTGAAGGGCACTACTCACAGCAAATACAAGGATCAAACTGAAATGTGTGGGTGTGGGTGCAGTGCAGTCACTCAGTATGTCAGAATGGAAAAAGAACTGTGTCTATCAGACTGTTTTGCCCCAAAGCTGAGTAAAATCTCTAAAAGCGGTTCAATTTGTTCAGATAATTTAAAGTACCTTTAAGAGTTTCACCCTTCTCTTTTCGCCCCGCTTGTATCCGAAGTATCTAAACGTACTTGATTGTTTTAGTGACGAACATTATATGAGCAGTGTGTACTATATTTAATTTCAGCATCATAATGGTCTTACTATATCTCACACTGTGTAAATGCTGATTGACATGAATTTAGAGTTTTTTTTCCAAACTGCTTTGACTTATGATAACACAATGAATTTCCACATCCTTCATAGTCTTATCTTTATCTTTGAAAAGTAATGATAATAGCTGTCAATGTTTCTCACATTACACATTTTCATCATGGTGGAAACTGCTGCTTGTTTTGCAACTACATATAATGCAAAATATGTTCTTGCCTAAGATTATTTGTTTACTCAGTTTCACAAGATTGACGGAGAATTGACTTTATGGTCAGATTTTTTGGCACAAAAGAGACATTTATTAAATTCTCATGTGGCCAAAGACAATGTGCCCATAGCCTGAGAAAGGAGAAACTGTGGAAGAGATCACAGTGCTTCAGCTTTCATTAACTCTAAATCACTTTCCACACACAGTGCAACAGTGCACAAAGGTAATTAATTTCCTCAAGGACAATTATTTTAGTGCTTTGAGATAATGACAAGAACTCCTCCAAGTTCAATCTTGTTAGATACTGTGGGTGGTTTTGAAGGAAAATTGCCCCCAAAGGCCTTATTTAGAGTCAGTATTTTGTAATCTCTGGTGATAAAGTTAATTCACCATGCATCTTATTTGCATAGACCTACTTTTTACAATACAAATATCTTTATAATTTATCATTCAGCACAACACATATTTTAATATTTACAATATCATCATAATAAAATCAACCTCCTCTGTCACTGTACAAATGGACAACCCTTTCTCCTGAAAACTGCGTTCCTATACCACTAAATTACAACCATGATTACGGTTTTGTAGCAAACTTAATCATCTTGCTGTGGCAAAACTTTTTGACTGAATGACACACTACATTTATTAACTGAAAGCAGGGCACAAGGAGGTGGTTGGGGATATTTGGGGACAAAAATGTGTTACCTGTGTACATTTGATTAATTAAATATCTATGTTTTCATAATTACATTTTCTACTTCTGTACTAAATATTATTCTTTATTGCACAGTTGACTTTTAGTGCAACCTCAGGAGAATGTCAATCTGTATTTCACTGTACAAATAAACTGTCTTAAGATAGAATCTTTATTGTCATTGTATTTGTACAACAGAATTTAAATACATCTTTAAGTAGAAAATAAAAGTCTTTAAGCAAACCAGAAAAATAGGACTGAGACACACCAGACACTGTAGATTTTAGTAGTTCCTTTGTTTTGAAATGTCCATGTATTTTCTAAGAGTAATTTTGGCAACAGCTGTTGGAGTCTTGTCTTATCATAAATCAGGTGCACATAATGTGAAGCACAGTGAATGACACACATGCACCCAAGACTGGATGATTATGGTTATTTTTGAAGACGGAGGCACATCTCACCTGCAGTGTAGGTGGGAGTGGGTTGGGGTTAAGAAGCATACATTATCAGTAGGTGTCTTAGAGTCTAGCATCGATTGTGGTCTATCATATCAGTCCTCTTTCCGGTGAAAAAGCACCACATGGTGACCTATTAGTTTCGCAATGGGGAGTGGAGTTAAGGCTACATTTTACCCAAAAGAAAACAAATGTACTTGCCTGAGAGTTACAAAAAGCAAAATTGTTGCATTTCATTTTTTACCTAAATGTCCAATTTTAACTTAAATTTTTAAGATTGAAATCCCTGTCACCATGGTTTCCATGTTTAAAGATGTGCACCAACAAGTAGATGATGGAGGGATGACATTTGATCACCAAAAAATTATGATTGGATACTACCAGAAAACCTAAACCTTCCATTAATCTTAATCTATTTCTATGAAATAATGATTTGATTATATTTCAACAATGTAATAAAAAAGAAAGTAAAGTAAAATAAATATGCTATAGTTTCATATTCTAAATCTCCTGTGGCTTACAATGACAGGCTTACTGTATTTGTTACACAGGCCACTGATCGGTGGCAGGAGTGATGAATGTGGGAATGGATTGCCTCATTCAGAGCAGTATTTGCTTGCTGTTCATGCAGCTGAGACTTGTTGGTTTTGACACAGATAAGGGGAAAAGATTCAAGCTCGCAGAGTATGTAGGCTAGCCTGGTCACAGCCATGCAGACCACTGAACATTGATCATTCTGTGTGTCATCTTTCCTCTGTGTGCTTGTTAATAATGCTGATCAGTATTATTACTGCTCTGTTGGTTTATTGATGTTCTCAGAAAATGTTGAAGCTCTGGCACTTTGATTGGTTTAGACAATGTGTCACATAGTTACATAGTTCTAAGGAGGAAGCACAATGACAGCATAAGTTTAATATGTCTGCCATGAGTTTACCATTACATATTTATTCAGGCTACAACCTAGTCTCTTAAAAATCTGTTAGATCAGGGTAAAATTGTGAGCTGGGTAATAGAGAACAATCTGTTAAACAGTCTCTTCACACACGACATCTGTGTTAAAAATACAGTCTTTCTCTAACCCCAACCAAATTGCCTAAACCCAACTTTACATGAGATTGTGGTCTTGAACTCAGGTCTGCGGCTTGTCAGTCGTGCACATTAAACACCCTCCATCCAACCCAACCACCATCTTGCAATTCACTTTTTGTTAATAAATGTAGCGCTTCATTCATTCAAAAAATATGTTGCATCACAACATGGTAATTATGATCACTAAAAAAATGTAATCACGGAAACGTATTTTCCAGGAGACAGAGTTGCATGGCTAACATGTAATGTCAAACTAATCTCGTCTGAAGTGTTAAAAATGTTTTGCATTCATACAAATTAAAATAAACATAGATTTAATCATATTTGGCAGTACTAGAGAACTACTTTATGTGAAAGTGGTAATAAGTAGATAAGGTCGTCTGCATTCATTTGAGCTTAAAGAAAAATCAAACTACTTCCTTTGTCTCTCTCCTCTCCGTCTTTCATTACAATGTTTAAGCCATGCCTTTTGGCTTCAGTCCTCTCATATAATTTATTGCCATCCCTTATTTAAAAGGCGACTCCCTCCTGGTTCACGCCATCATTCCACAAGTCTTAAACTATCATTGCCCTGTCTTATCCACACTGGAGGCTATAACAAGTCGTTGTTCTCTTTAAATGATTTAGTTGTTCTTTTACCATGCTGCCTACTGTTGTCAGCTTCACACTATACATTTGGGTTTAGAGAATCACCCCTGAAATGGACTACTATCAAATTTATAAGAGCAGGAAGTGTATGGAAATGCTTTTTTGATTCTGCTTAATGCTTTAGAGTAAAGTTTGGACGATGGTGGAATAAGGATTAGGATCTTTTACCTATGGTTTGTAAAAAATATTGAAATATTAGTAGTAAGTCTTCAAGCATTCAGAATTTTACTCCACTATACATAAGTAATATCAGAAATAAAGTATTTGTTAGGAAAAACTAAAACTTATTTTACATGTTGTATATGGTTAAAGAGTCAGCAAGTATGTCAGTCAAATTAAAAGTGTGTTTTGCTCTGAAATGTATTGAAGTAAAAGTACAACCATTCACCCATTCTGCTCACAGAGTCAGAAAACCATTCAGTCACTCATTCATATGGGAAATTTAGAGTCACCATTCAATCTAATAACATACAGTACTGTCTTTGAACTGTGTGAGGAAAACAGAATACCCGTGGGGAAACACACGCAATCACAGAGAGAACATGGAAACTCTGCACAGAAAAGCCCCCCTCCAGCAGTTCTGAATCTGTACAGGAGACCTTCTAGCTGTGAGCATAAAATTGAAATACTCAAGTGAAAATGAGAAATTCAACTCTACTACTAAAGCTACAATATGTAACTTTTTTTTACTAGAAGTAAACTCCAAAACTGCTACTTCTTGTGGGGGGCTGCTTTCCACACCTCAAATGATTAAGACTCATTGATTAGCAGTGTAGAGATATTACTCCAATAAGTTTTGTGAGACTCTGAACAGTCAGAGTTGTAAATATTTCTGCTTAATTTTTTAAAATTCTTATTCAATGTAATTTGATAATAACCAAAGTATGGGGTTGTATAGAGCATAATGTAGCATTCAGATGGTAGAAGTGTATTACAGTTGCATAGTGGAATACAAATTCAGAGTAAAAGGCATGAGGTTTTAATGATTGCAACTCAAAAGAAATGACATGTGTGTGACTGTATGTGTGTGTGACATGTGTGTGATCGTTATGGACCCTGGTCTTATGGATAGATAATCCAATTTAATATGTAAGAATTTCTTCAGGACGGAAAAATTAATCGTTATCCCAGAGTTTTTCAGGTAGACAAGATTACGTTACGTGATGTAACCTAATTTGTTATGCTTTGAATTTATGCTCTTGAACCTCAGATTGTCCCAGATTGTAATGTAGTTAATTGTAGCAATCATGGCCATCAATCATAATGACAACGTCTATTTTTTGTTTTGTTTTTTTTTGTTTTTTTTAACTAGTACTCCGATTTAATGTACAGGGCAGTTCTTGGTAAAATGGGTATGTGACAGCATCAGAACTCTATTGGATACAGATTGTCTCTTAACTAACTTACAAATCTCCAGAAGAAACTGGCATGGATGTCTATTCCTCCTTTATTTACAGAGCCAGATGGTACGTTTGGACACAATCAAGCATTTTTTAATGCAACAGATGCTGAATTGCGAAATTTCTTAGTTTTGGCTAGCTGGCGTTGTACCATTACATCAAAAAAGTCCACTATCCAAGGCAAATGTGTGACCCTCCTCTCTACTGCTATCAGAGAGCATCTAGTACGGCCAAAGTTATTTCTTTGAGAACAGAGAACAGGCTCCTTCTCAATTCAGTCTGTCAGCTCTCTGCATAAAAGTCTTCTACACTCAACCTTTCTCCGAGAGATTTCAGCAGAGATTCACTTAGCTGTCAGAAAACAATTGGTCTTTGTAAAAGGCGGTGGCTGGTGCAACTTTAATTTTAAAGATGTTTTAAATGAGCTGCCACAGTGTGATTGATGGGCTGTGAGAAATGTTCCTCCTGTTCCTCTATATCCTACAACAGAGGGCTTTAATTACGAGCCCTTTGTATTGATGCTGTCAGCTCCAGTGTGATATGCATCATGTATTGTGTGTGTGTGTGTTTGTGGAGAATAGATTTTACCACCTGGTTGCCAGCACTGTGGAGTATCAGTGCCTTGCCTATTCATATATTCAGTCATCTGTTAAAGTAAATTTGATTATGATTGATGAACAGTCATGCACAAACTGACCTGCCCTTTAATTAATATGTAGTCTGTGTCTTTTTTCATGGTAACAATAAATTAAAAACACATAGTAGAAACATTTAAGACAATAGAAAATTAAATTTGGACAGCTTTCAGATGTCAAATGTCATTGAGTATCTAGTATCCATAGTACTGAAATGTGAGTAAAGACCCTTTCTGGATAGAGAAGTGTGAATGCTAGAAGGAGTTAACTCACATTTTCTCAACTGTAAATCCTTTCAGAATTATCTGCTTTCCTTAATGGAAAATGCAATTTCTCATCATTTCATAATAAATGCTGTAAAAGAAAACTGAATAATGGATTTATCCTGGTAAACCACATACTTATGGAAAACTAAACTATATACTATATTGCATGGTGATATACTAAATGTAACAGATCTGTGTATATTTCTATATTAGAGAACAAAAACAAAACATTTGAACACACACGTCTGAATGCCTTGTTACATCCTTCTCACAGTCTCAACACTGCCACAACTTTAACCTGTTAGATCGTAGGTAAATGTTATAAGATGTAACAAGAAGGTAGAACAGCATTGCACAGAGAATGACTGCTGGCTTTGACAGCAAAGGACATGCAGCTGAGGACAGGATGGGAAAACGTATTACAGTCTGAACATCTAAGGCATATTGCACATATTGTGTCCTGTGTGTGTAAAGTTGTGAGCGTTCACAAACATCAAAGGTAAACATCAGGTGTTGGTGTCAGTCCCTTACAATCAAAGACAAAGTCCTTTTCTTAGACTCCAATCTTTCCTCCAGCAGCAGCCTTAGAAACCACAATGCATTACAGCCACATTACATATTATCTGAATGACAGGTACCACTGCCACAACCTGAAGAGAAAGTAAAAAATATTATCAACATACTCATGATTTCTGGACCAGTGCTTTCAGCGTTTGTCAACAATGTCTGCACTTTATCTAATACTAAATCATTTTACTCTGTCTGTGTTTGGTTCCAGTACAGTGACACATTATTAATGATTAATCAATGAAATGTTACACTTTTGTCTTCAACCTGGGGTATAGCACGCGAGCATGTCTGTAAGATGATCAGGATCACAGTGGCTGACAAGGTCAGAGATGTGACCAGTAAATTTTCAGTATAAATGTTACTGACAAAACTGATAAGAATCACTCTTGAGCGAAAGAGAGTAATGTAATTTTCTACATTTTATATACAGCAGATCAAATATCTGACAAAACAAGCTGCCAGTATGTTTCTTCAGAACTGCTTGTCAGATGGTCAACTAGTTTCAAATCCTCCTCACTGCACTTTAATAATGTTGGGTTGTGTTTGAGCACATATGTCATTTTCTGACATGGATAATCCAACATTCACCAACACTTCATGCTTGCCAGTGTATTTGTATTTAATGATTAGCATCATGTGCAGGTTTTAACAGATTTTTCATATTTAAAGCGCTGCAAGGTTTTCCTGTCACATATTTTCTCCTGATTAAATTGTTTGCGTATACTGAACTTACTCCATCTTTTTGTTTTTTGATTGAGAAATCACAACAAAAAACAGCTGGAAAGCTTGAAAGTTTACTTTGTAGTTTCAAAAGACATTACATTACCAAGCTAAAGGATATAAAATGCAATAATATCCATGCTAAGCTTTAACCGCCCTCTGGTCATTTAAGACTACCGGACCATTAATTGAAATTTAGGCTTAATTAACCATACTTAGAGAATCCATTGTTTGAGCAAGTAAAAATGAGCAATTGAGTTTTCATATGATGTGAAGTAAAATTAATGGATGAGTGCAGGCTTTTCTTTCTGTGGAGAAAGTGTTATTATCAGAGCAATGGAAAGGTCACCTTTATTAATGATAATAATTATTTACAGTAATTAGGCCAGATATCAAAGGAACACTTTGTGCTGCTCTCAGAGAAAATTGATTCTTCACACTCAGAATGACTCCGGGGCTATTGTCATGTTGTATATTTTGTACGATAAATAAGTGACAAATTCCAGTCTCACTTATAACTGTCACTAATGTACAGTCTTTTATTCATTGTGCTTTTCATAAAAAACTAGAGGTGGCTAAATAAATAATAATAGATGATATTAACCCTGTAAAGCCCAGCCCAACAAATAATAGCCAAAACATCCTATTGTTTTGTAAATTGGAGTGTGTATTGGACCCTTTTTTTAAACATAAAAAAATGGAAATTCTTTCTACATTTGAGATTTTTGATGTATCATATTTGATCCTTCAGAAGTTTATGGTAATTCTTTGATCAAAACATTTTTGTGGATCAAATGTGATACAAGTGGTGTTACAGGTGATCTTCCTACAGAGGTTTTATGTAACAAACCTTTGTGTGAACTTTAAGAAATTTTAAATACTGTATGTTACATAAGTGTATTACATAAAAATGAATCAATGCAACAAAAAAGAAGGTTATTATGAGATTAATAGAAATAATATTAAAGACAGAACTGATTCACATAGCCTGAAGACCTTGAGAAGTTAAAACTTCTTCTAAAAATACTGTGTAGTGCAGTGATGAAGATTTATTTGTTTATTTATCGACTCAGAACTATTTTGTAAAACTTGTTCAAACATGTTACATACTCAGTAGTCAATGATGTACTTTTACAATGATATAATTTTATTATTACAGGAGAATGTGAAAATTTTTTGAGGCGTGTCTGTTTTATCCTACATACACATATAGAAAACATGTCCAGTTATGCTTTTATATAATATTTTCCACATTTTAAGATCATATGAGTTAGTCTGTGTGATTCGTGTTGAAATATTTTACAGCTAAGATGTAGTTTAGTACACAGAAATTTTATGTGACATTTTGATGTATCTGTTTTGTAGAGCTCAGAAAATGTTGTTGGCCCATTCTTTACATTTCTTTTCTACAATATTAATTTCTCATGATCTGGATGTGGGATGATTCCTGAATTTACATTGCCAGTAAGCATACACCCATGTATCCACAACTTTCCAAGTTTTTAGACCCTAAAGACCGGATAGCTGAATGTTATCCAAGGGCAGTTACTCTCAGTGATAATTCCCTGGCCAGGCATGTACTTTGGCCAGCAGAGAGGAACTCATTCTTCATAAGTTCACAAGCTGTAGCTGAAAATCTCAGTACAGCGTGTTTTCCAGGCAACAGGCGTTGAAATCACATTAAAATGAACATTTATGCAAGAGAACGCTGGTGACTTCTTTACCGTGCTCTTTTATTAGTTCAGGAGATCTTCGTTCCTAATTCTGCAACTTTAAGTTGAGTTGTATTTGTTCAATCAGACTTTGAGGGGGCAATTACAGAATTTCTTTTACTTTGTCTATTCCTTTCAGAATTCAATGTCAAATTTAGACATATTTGAATGATTTAGTTAATGGGCAGACAATTTTATATATTTATGCTTCTGTATTATAGTTTACTTTGGATTAATTGAGGAAAATGCAAAAGGTATTTTCCCAATAACTGTTTAGGGAAGCTGTTTATGGTCACATCAATTAAATGTTTTTTTTTAGTCTTAATTCTACTCTGTAATGCTGAGGTATAAAGTGCACAAACTCAATATTCAAGTAAAAATGTAGGCTTTTTTTCTACTCGAAGTATGTTTTACATAGAGTACAAAAGTAAAAGTACTCCACTAAGAAAACAGCGTGTTTTGAACAATGTAGAATTTAATGCTGTTAATAACATAAATGTAGATGTCTAGTCTAAATGAATTTGACAAATTGTCAAAGATGAAAACTATGGCATAGATCAGCATTTTATTAGTTTATAGTTTTTTAATAGCAATCTCAACCTGCAAAAAGTAATAACTAATGTGGTTTAAATGTAGTAAAAGTACCATAATTCCCCTAGATTTGTAGTGGAGTAAAAATAACATCAAATGGAAATACTTCAGTGAATTACCTCAAAATTGTACTTAAGTACATTACATGGGTAAATGCACATAGTTACATATAACCTCTGAGGCAGACGGTCTAAACAGTGAGTCTGATCTGTGTAGACATGTGGTTATTTTGGTAGCAGTATGGTGCATAATGATGTAAACAAGGTAAACTGGATGAATGGTTATGCATACTGGCACTGTACTCTGCTGTGGCATGTTTCAAATCAGAGGCTGTAGCATATTAATCAATAAGTGTCTTTCTGCCGGGGAATCATGTTTGATAGAAGGAAGAATTAAATATGACCTATAAGAAACAGATTACAGCTTTGGACTATGTATGTTGAACTATGTATGTAATAATATTTTACTTATTTTAAGTTCTTCGCGAAGCACTAAAATTGTATTCTTCGTGGTGTTGGAATTTTTTAAATGTGTGTGATTAAGTTGGATTTCTGTTATTTACTTCTGCGTCTGTTTGCTGTGTGGACTTTTCAGAATCCTGCACTGTCAACTAGCATAAATAAAAGACTTAGTCAACAGGACATTATTTGTATTCTCAAATGTGTGCAACAAAGTGCAGGAGAGAACATGCTGTGTAGTATGTCTCAACTCTTGCAAAATATTCAGAAATGTTTTTGAAATGTAAATCATTTTGTAAATTACTATTTAAAATAATGTGGTCTCACTTATTGCTATATTCATTACCTATCTTGAGAGCATTTTAAGTGTTAACACAGATATAATATTGCATGCATAATACACAGGGGCTTACGTGTCCTTGATTCAGGTGTAAAAGGAAAAATGGAATAAAAAAGGCCCTGCAGCCTCTTAATATTTAAACAAATGTTGCTGTAATGGTAGGTTATTCAGTCACCAAGAAACTAGAATGAGTGACTAGGGATTGGACTCCTACCTGACAAGTTAGGCATGTCATTTCAATAGAAAGAAAACATGCATGGCTAAGAAAAAAAATTAAAAACCTGGTACAAAATATAAGTATAATTGCCACCAAACATGTAAATGGTGGGGCAAACAAACCTCTGGTAACATTAGCAAGATGATGTGCAGCAACTTTCTCAGGGACTAGATTATTATTCCAGTGTTATTTCTCACTGAAAATTAACTATTTAGAGTTTCACTTTACAACCCAGCTGCAGTAGGAGTGTTTGTGTTATTTCACTTAACACAGTCAGTAGTTAATTTAAACCTTGCCTTTTGCCATCAATGTAAAGCAGTTTCCACTGTGTTAAAATGACTTGTAGGCTTTGATAACAGTAAATAATGCACACAGTCGAGATTGAGGGCAGTACGCAGGATGAAGGTTTGATGGTTGTTTTCCTTGATTATGTAGAACACTCCCGTACTTCACTATAAATCAAATAGGCTTCTTGTGAACCATTGTGGCTTATGGTTTAGTCATATCACAGGAGGGAAATGTATTATTAGAACTAGATGTGGCCAGCATGAAGGAGCGTAACTGCTGTCAACAATGCAAAGAAATACCGCACCAGAAGAGGACACCCTGAATGGTTTATTAGCAGGCATGGTGCTGGAAATGACTGCAAAGTTTATGTTTACAAAGAAGTTTGAAGGAATGTTGGATATTTGTCCATGGAGAGATGTGTTATGATCCCCCAGCACAGGAACAAGGGATCCCATTAGCTATGCTTCAGTGAGACTCACAAGCTAATTCAGCTTTCTTCTCTTTTTCTCTTTGTTGGTTGAGTTGATGCTCAGGTGTACACATGGAAGAAAGCCACCTTACCGAATGACAAAGAAAATGTAATACATATTGTAATATATATTTGCTGTGAATGGTAAATATTTTTTACTTGTGCTTTTGATATTTACGGTTGAAATAATTAGACATGTTAAAGCACATAGAGGAGTTAAATTTGAAGTTGTACAGTCAGTTGTGTAAGTTATGGAATAAAGATATAATGTTTTCGGAATTTGTTCTCTATTCACCTCACATTGAAGTTGGAAACAAAACACTCATATGTGAGAGAAGTTAAGACTTTCATTTTTAATTCAAGGAGTTTGATAATTCTCTGTGTTGATTACTGCATTATTTTGCATTGTCATATTATTGTTATTTGGTGTCACATCTGGATGCATAAAATACAGCAACACTAGCTAGACCCCATCCTTTTTATAATGTGTATTTGCATAATGGCAGTTCTCAAATCAGTCTGTTAGCCATTGCCATGGGAAAACACCCACCCAGAGGCTTGACACTTCCACACTGTTTCAACAGTTATGTCTAAAAATTCTTTCATCTTTTCTTCTTTTAAAAAAAATGTAATATTCTGTACAGGAAGTGGAGACTTAGTATAGTTTATAGACATTTGTTATAGGTTTATTTTTGAATGGCATAGTTAGACAGTGTACAGGTGTATACTGAATCAAAAGCAGGAATAATAATAGAAATACAATAGCTGTACTTGTGTTATGGTGAAAATTTGCACTTAACATTTAACATATTCTTTAGGTAATTTAAAATAAATGAAACTTCTTTCAATATATTGTAACACAATATTCAATTATAGGACCATAGGCCAGTGGCTTCAGTGCACAAATAAATTGTTTTGGTGAGAAACTAATGTGTCTGGAAATAATGGTGGGTGCTCAGGATGATAATGTATATGTCTGTGTGTGTGTGTGTGTGTGTGTGTGTGTGTGTAATGCTTATGAATATTTTGTTACAGTATGCAATCAGAACCTTTACATTAATCATTCATAGTCCTTGTGGCCCATTATTTCTGCTTTTAAATTATTTATGCTTTGGACAGACTTTCTTCACATAATCAAGCACCTTTTCTTGGCTGCTTTGCATTGCTCTTGTACCTTGTATATAAAAACAGGGGCACAAGACATTAAGTTACAGTATGCACAGCAATAGTACTCTGAGTAAATTATACTTGTGTTCTTATTCTATTAAATCCTTATGCCCACTTTGGAACATAGACATCCGATACTATAAATGTCTGCATAATGACCCAGCTGTGTGTCCTTTTTTTCTCTCCGTCCCCCTTCTCCTCGAACCATCCATCCATCTAGAGTTTTTCTTGGAGCTGCTGGACAATTCTGAGAAGTCTCTCAACAGTATGTTCACACGGACATACGGGAAGCTGTATATGCAGAACTCAGAGGTGTTCCAGGATCTCTTCACTGAGCTAAAGCGCTACTACACAGGGGGCAACGTCAACCTGGAAGAGATGCTGAATGACTTCTGGTCCAGGCTGCTGGAGCGCATGTTCCAGTTACTCAACTCCCAGTACCACTTCACAGATGACTACTTGGAGTGCGTTAGTAAATACACAGATCAGCTAAAGCCGTTTGGAGATGTGCCCAGGAAACTGAAGGCCCAGGTCACCAGGGCCTTTATTGCTGCACGGACGTTTGTCCAGGGTCTAATGGTGGGCCGCGAGGTCGCCAACAGGGTTGCCAAGGTGAGTTAAATTTTATTTTTCCTCAAAGCTATGTTGGCTGTTGGTCTGTTGGTCACTAAGCGATCCTGAACTGCTGAGCTGGGTTGCATTATGCAAGACAAAGTAATAAGCACTGCAAATGATCTGCAAGATTTTAACTGCCTCCTACGTGTCTCTTCTGAGTCGCTATCATGAGGTCAAAAGATTCTTGAGTCTAAGCGGCATTGTGTTATTATTGTAATGTTATGCTTACACACACGAGAAGCATGGTTCAAAAAAAAATTTAATCCCTCTTATTTATATTTTCATCTGTTTTTGATTTGCCTGCACAATCAATGCTTTTATGTGTCTTTTTGTGAGTCTTCAAGTCTTCATCTTGTGTG
>OMLM01008736.1:39642-67828 GCA_900302695.1 Helostoma temminkii
CATCAATTGATTGATGTTTCTGTTTTGCCATAATCATCTAAATTTTTTCCAGATTTAGTGTGTGTACTTTACTGTACTTTGTGTACTTTACTGTACTTTGAAGTGGCAAAATCTAATTAATTATTTACTCAGTAGCAATTATGTGGTAGACAAACATTGAATAATACCATCAGCAAGAGACAACACATCAAAAAGCCATACTGTTAGAAATAGATAGATTCCCTTGCTGAACAAAGCCAGTGTGGTTTTCCTCTCAACCTGTCAAACTAGCAAAGCATGTAAACAATGAAGTGTGTCCCTGAGCATGTGCAGTGATTACTGATGTGTCCCTGACATGGTGCTACTCTCCACATTGAAGTTGAGTTTTTGTTGTTGTTGTTGTTGTCGTTGTTAACAAAACCTAACAGGAGGATTGGCTCTGTTCATGTCTCCATGACATGTATGTACAGTTTATCATAACCAGCTAGACATCCGTGCAGTGTTTCTATAAAGCATATTTCATTAGTCATTTTCATTTGTCAAATTCCAGCATGTGGCATCACCACCACTGGCAATGGACTAATCAGCTGTCACTTACAATTTATGCAGGGAGTTATCACAGGGGTGGAAGTAACAAATCATATCTACTCTCTTTTCTTTAACATTTTGAAAGTTTTTAATATCTGTAATTTTATTTTACCTTAAGTAGATTTATTTTATTATTTTTATTTTTATTTTTATTATTATTTTGCTTTACTACATTTGAAGTTGTGTGCATTACAGAGTAAAAAACCTACATACGTGCACATTCTGTGTCAGGCTGTAAAGATGAAATGTCACAGAAGTGCACAGAAGTAGAGAAACACACTACATTTAGAGCTAAATTAATAGTTTACCCATAAATTCATTTAGTAATGAGGTAAATCAACACAATTAATTCCACAAAATGCTAAATTACCAGCTTAGCCTACTATCACATAACAGCTTAACAAGCTCTTAAACCTAGTTTAACATGTTCCGTGGTGTAGCCTAATTTAGTTTGTTGTTAACCTAGATAGCATTCTGTCAAGAGCTGTCCATAAGTTGCCAGAAACCAGTACACTTCAAAATAAAATATGTTTTTGGCAACCACTATCATAGAAGACCAGAGTAACAAAGTAATGTATACATTTCTAATTAGTTACTTTTAACTTTTATTCATGTAAATTTTTAAACAAAAAAATTTACTTTTACTTGATTACAATTTCACCATAGTAACAGTACTTTCACTTGAGTACTATAATTTAGTCTGAGTTATCAACTTCTATTAGTGCATGCAAAGGGTTTGCATGCAGATATTTTGTGCTCTTGCAGATGGTAAAAGTTATTTTTACCATTTTCATCACTACAACAGTGAAATTGTTGGGCAGACTTGTATTTGTTGTTACTGTGTGACAGTTCTCTTTCCATTATGTTCACAACAGAATTATCCCATGTTTAATCCATATCAACAGAGGACGTGTAATTACTGTAACATCAAACTATTCCTGATGCTCAGTGGAACATTCAGGTAAAAAAAACTTCTGTCCGACAAATGATTTCAAAATGTATTTCATAGAAATTTTCAATCACACTGCAAATAAAGGATTCAGTACCTTAGTTAGTGTTTTAAACCTTTACTCTTGCTTCTGTGTCAAAAAAGAGAATGTCAGACCATATGTGACAGAGGACCCACCACTTTACATAATTAGAGAGTGATATGCATATAAATCCTAAAGACTAGGTCACACAAGATGATTTTGAACACTCTCAAAGCCAGATTGGACAATTTCTATACTCTGAATTTGCACAAGACTTGACATTGTAGTCCTCTCATTGACTCCAAAGCAGTCATGCAGAGCCCAGTGAGTTTTCTTATGGTTTTGATTTCACTTGGGCCATTTTGGCTTTTGTCACGTGAAATGGTCCAATATTTTCCACCAGTGAAAGCTAAGAGTGTTCCTAGGGACAACCAGTAAAATAGAAGAGTAATTATTACTCACTTACTGTATATAGATTTTCTTTTTGCTAATGAGATTAACTTAGTTAATTAACCTAGTAAAATTATATATAAAGCAAAAGAGGGTGCAGGTACACTTTTGTCAATATTTTAGTTTCTCTGATGTGGGCCAGAAATGAGAGACACAAATATAACAAATCTGGTGAGGATGAATCCACTGGTGTGGGACAGGAATTGATCTTACACTTGGTATATTTATTGAATACTCCAGCAGCACTCAACACATCAAAATCATGTACTGCTGCATGTGCAGCAACTGAAGCTAGAAACTATCAATTTAATATGCCACAGGTTCAAAAACACTTGTGAAAGTAAGAAAATAAAAAATGAAATTAGAAATGTCCCTGAAAATTAGATATGTAAATATTATATAATGCAGCATCTACACATAAAAATTGTCGCTTTGTCATTGATTCAAACATGAATGACTCCTGAGTCCCACCAGGGGCCTCTGCAGATCAGTGGCTGAAGTACCAATTTGGGGGACCAAGGCGAACAGGCAGGGCCCCTCTGCATCTGTTTTTCTCCACCTTTTTTCATCCTTATATATCTAAGAAAGCCAGTACCTGGCTAGTCGTTGATCATTTGATTACCATTATAATTATGATTACTATCTGTATCAGCTTGGCATAAGGCTAAGACACTAGGTACTCATGAATTATAGGCATTAAAATGCCATTTTAGCATATGGATTTTTATAATGACATGATTCATTAATAAAGAGTTAAATAAGCTTAGCCATAAGTTTATTAGGTGTTCATCATGTGGCCTCTGGTAGTTCGAGGCCCATAGAAATTGCTGACCTTTGCCCAATAGTAAAGTCCACCTCTGCTGCAGTTAGTTTGTTGGAGTTTCTCCAGAGTCCTCTGGGTGGGGAAAATAGGAGTTTTCTATTAGAAAATAACAAAGTATGCCGCCTGAGGGAACTAAGAAAAAAAAGCTGGCACCATTCAGCCAGTAGTAAACAACCAGGCAAATACCACCCACTTTCAGTCGATGGATAGATATATGTTAGTATAAATCAATTGTTTATTTGTTAATACACAGGGTAAATGAATTATTTTTTCATTACATTCAGTTTATTCCAAAATGAATATATTTCACTGAAGATCAATATCACTTCAAGAAGGCAACACAAAAACATTTAAAGACATTTAAAACTTAATTTCTCATGTGCACACACGTCGTTCAACATTTTAAATTCAAAATGTGGCCACACCAGCAAGTAGCAAGATACTTGTGTCTACACAGTGCTGATCATATAAAGCATTGTAGTATGAGCTAAACTTGTGCAAAATTGAAACACTATAGCTTGTTCTCCATAAGATGTCCTTTTCTTTGGTCTCCTAATAATTTATAGCTACTGATAAAAATTTAAGATGCTTTTCAGTAAGAACCCTTCATTTAAAAAAGCTTTCCCATATGTGACATAATTTCAGAAGTTATTTAAGCATGTAGAAGTAAGCCTTCCTTGTAGGAATTCATATTGACTAACACTCACTATCCATCAAATATTCATTAAGGTATATGAAAAATAGGTTGTCATAACTCAGCTGAGGACATAATTTAGGGGTTTTATAGAATTCATAACAGATCTGTTGTCCTGAATTCCACGTGGGTTTTTTCTGTGTTGGCATTAGAGCAGCAGAGTAAAGACTTCACAGGACTTGGGCTGGCCCCCTGTAGTGACCTCCAACCAGCTCCTGATGGAAATCTAACCAAGCATCACGCCCAATTTGAGACTACAGAGTAAACAAAGAGGAGTACTTTTCAAAGACACAGTCACTAACAAACAGAGGAGGGGATATCACTGTATTCACTCATTTCATTGTAAAAGCACATAACTAATTTACAACATACACAAAAGAAGAAGAAAAACATACACAATGTGTGGGACATGCATGTTTATTTTATGATACTATTTATATTTTATATATTTTACTGCATTGTTTGCACCAAGAGCTTATCCAATTTCATTGTATACATGATGTACAATGACAATAAAGGCTATTCTAATATATACAATACAACATGTTTCTTTCTATGTCTCTATGTATGTGTGTATGTATGTATCTCTCTGTCTGTCAGTCTATCTACCTGTCTGTCAATTTCTTGTTTCTTGCATATGTTTGATGACATGCACTGAGATATAATGTAAAGATATCTAAGGCTTCTTTTGATATGATGGTGATATTGATCTCATGGTTCAGTTTTCCAACTGTCTACAATATGAGAAAGAAATGGATCACAGACCATTGTGCTTTTTTGTATGAACAGTTACTGAACAGATATTGTGGTTGCAAAGTTGTACCCCAGACTTGTAAACCGTCACCTAGGCTTCATTGTTATCATTAGTGTTCTGAGTTTGAGTAACCGAACAGCTGCATGTTAATGCTATGCTAACAGATGCTAACACATGGCAGTTCCAGATGTCAGGATTTTTCAGTAACACCAGTAGTTCAGTCAAAGCACCAAACTCTCCACTGTAGGCCTTTGTATGTACACTTACATACAGTACATGCTATATATAATATACTGAATATTGCTCTTTTGGCTTTGGGTTGCTGTATAAGTTTTTCACACTTCTGTTTAACTGAAACGAGTCCCCTGAATATTATTACAGCTTAATTTGGTGTAATTGGCAGTACCGGGATTGCACATTAATCTTTATACTTTTAATTCACCTTTCTACAAATAGGCTAGCACTCTCTCTTCTCTCTCTACTCACTTGTCCTCTAAATCACTCCCCTCAGTCAAGCAGGTGAGCTTAATATCCTGCCCTGTCAATAGCTACTTAGAGGAGAGAGACTTTATGTTCTTTAGGTCTCATGACAGCCACTCTGAAATGCCACCTTGAGGGCAGGGACTCAAATTCATTCTGCCAGGGCTGGTCAGGACAGTCCTGAATGGCCCCAGTGCTGGCCTGGTACACTGTAATTGTGAGAGCTAGACCTGACATACACCAGTGATCTTATTTGTCAATTTTATAAGACTACTAAGCTTTTCTTACTGAATAAGTTCAAGTTTCCACACAAGACTTTTAAAAACTAATTGAGTAAAAGTCCTGTAGTACAAAGTCTACAGCTTTGACAACTTCCATATGTTACCAATTTTTATAGGTTTCCTTTAACGACTATAGCAATATCATAATCATAATCAAGTAGTCTGACTTATCTAAACATGGGTGCCAGATCAAAAATCATGAATCACGGCATTGTCGAAAGAACGGAGAAGTCCTCAAGTAATGCTCACAAAATCCTAGGTTTTTCTCACTAAACACCTGAGATGTTTCGAAACTGAATGGTGAACTTAAAGAACCTTAAAGAACCTACCTAAATATTTATATTCGTAATATTTATATATATTTTTCAAATACCAAAACCAACAATAAATTGTGCATGGAGATCATCCTGTCCATGTCCTACAGTGACCAATTTTTTATTTATTTGAACTTATTTTTTCAAAATGGAATGGATGTATAGTCATGTGTGAAAGTTAGTTCCCCCTCTTTCATTTCTCTGTTTTTTGTGTATGTGTAAAAACATACTGAATTAACTGATCATAAGCAGGTGTGCAGGCCTCTATAAAAACAGAGTCAGTCAGAGTTTGCTGGTCTGGGGGCATTCAGGTATATGACAGTGACAAGTGGTGAAGACATAAACAATTGTCTTAGAGAAGCAATTGTTTGTGCACATCAATCTGAAGGTTATAAAACCACTTCCAAACATTCTAGAGTTCAGCGTTCTACAATGAGAAAGCCTATTCGCAAGTGAAAAACACAGTTGCCAATCTTCCAAGTAGTGGACATGCACATTCATTGCAAAGTCAGACTGTGCAATGCTCAGAAAACAGAAGAGCTACATCTCAGACCCTACAGGCCTCACAGAGCATGTTAAATGTTAAAGGTCCATGACAGCACAATTAGAAGACGACTAAACAAGTTTGTTTGGAAGGGTTACCAGGAGAAAGCTTCTACTTTCTAAAAAGAGCATAAAATCACCACTGAGGTCCACAAAACTGTGAGACTTCTAGAATAATTTTCTATGGACAGATGAGACCAAAGTGGAGTTGTTAGCCTTAATGCCCAGTTCAATATTTGGTAAAAATCAAACACAGCATTTATTAGAAATGCTTCATAACTGAAGACTGATAAGGTCTTACAGGAAATTATTACTTCAAGTTATTGCTGCTAAAAGTAGATCTTATTAGGGGAAGTGCAGGGGAATACAAGCAAAAAAACCTATCAGGATTATACAGTAATATCTGATTACAATTAAAACCACTTTTTACTCTGTTGTAGTGCTTCGAGTTAGTCTGATGATGCACCATACTAACAAATTAATTTCTCAAATATCAACAGAAGAACTTTGGAGAGTTTTATATCAGTTGTAGTCAGCTGGCCAGTATTTTGAGCTTAAGCTGTGATGGTAGAAGTTCTCCTTTCTTCCAATGTCACCGTTGAATGTAAAGTTGTCACACAATAGACAGGGCAATTTCTGGCCATTTTCCATTTTGTTGCCTTAGGCATTTCTAATGTATCCTAATACATCACGTCGACTTATAAATGTCCTTACCATGTTCTATAACCAAAAAAGTATTTTTATTCAACCTTTTTCTTCATTGTACAAGTTACAGTGCAATCTACATTAACATGTGGAAGATGAGCTCTATAAAATTTTTAAAGATATGAAGGTACTTTGTCTAAATCACAACCACTGCACATAATTTGAGTTGAGTGCACACAGTGTGGATCACATTTCTGTGTTTGTATGCAACATAATGAAATTATTACTCATGTGATTCTTACACAGCAGTGTGAGAAAATGAACCACAGGGTCATATAACGAGAAGCAGTCAGTAGGTTAATGTTGTTAAAGTGAGTAAAGACACCCAACAGAGAGCCCTCCTACAGTTTCTATCTTCTCTCAGTATCAGGTGTTTAGTGCAGTGTCTGCAATGTTGTTGTTTTAAT
Organism: Helostoma temminkii; assembly: GCA_900302695.1. NCBI lineage: Eukaryota > Metazoa > Chordata > Actinopteri > Anabantiformes > Helostomatidae > Helostoma > Helostoma temminkii. The sequence goes on from OMLM01008736.1 coordinate 46,632, forward strand.
GATGTGAGAGCTGCATTAGACAGTAGAGGCAGGCAATAAAAGGTAGATTTGGCATTTGAAAGAAATTTCAAAATACGTCTTCCTTCTGGGGTGCCCTTAGTGACCACCTAGTTTGCCTACAGCTAAAAAGGGCCCTGTCTGTAGAGCTGCACAAGAGGCCAGTGATCCTGTATGATCCGCTAAATTATAGACACAGTTACCTTTATATCAGTGTACCACAGCTAAAGACCCACTCAATGAGGAACAGTGTTTCTGCTGTCCTTCTGCAGTGAGCAGGCCCTGCGGAGTAAATGGGTCTTGGCTGATTGGTCTGCATCCCTGCAAATGCCAGTGTACTAGAGATAGGAGGATTAACCAGTTCGCATCCGTACACCAACACGAGCGTGCATCAGTAGAGCAGCCAAGAATCTATGCAGTTTGGGAAGGAAATAGACATTCATTCAATATTACTTGTCTACATCGATACAGTCCAATGTATTTAATTAATAGATGTTTATGTGCTTATGACCAACCAAATAATTTGGTATTTTGTAGTTTTATTTCTTCCAAATTAGACCCACTTAATGTTAATGCAAGTCAAGGATGTGTACTATTGTACTGTATGTATACTACGGTTGATCACAACAAACATGGCAGAGGCTGAGTGTGTGCTGACCTGTGGACTACAAATCAAAAGGTTGAAAACACTAACGTTACAGGGTTTAAATGAAAGAGAAGCTTGACGAATCAGATGTATTCAGCAAACCGTGTAGTGTCGTGTTGCACAGTACACAGACAGTGCAACTAAGCTTATAACTCACCTGAAGCTCGACATGGTGTGACCGAGGAGGTGTCTGTCAGTGCAACACATCCCCTCCTCAGGCTCAGATTCATTCCCCGCTGCCCCTAAGAGTGGTGAGCAAAGCATTAGAAGTTTTTTTCCACACACAGCTGTTAAGTAGGTGTTAAAGACCTCTATGTAAAGGGTTAATTTGAAGTTTTGTATTTATATATATATTTTTTTTATTAATAAAATTACTTTCTGCTGCTCTTAGCATACCTACATGCTTAAGGACTGTTGGTTTTCACATTGCACTTAACTTTTTATTAGAGTATTAATTCAATTATGTGACACAGCTACTGTAAAGGTTTACTGTACTGTAAACTGTAAACACACAGAAACACTAGTATAGAACTTGAACATTTTTTTATGAAAAGTCTTTAATTTAAAATAATCAAAATCATTGACCTGCATAGCATGTGTGTTGAATCGTATTGTGATTGGAATGTGAATTGTATGGCATCTGAAGTTCCTCCACATGCATCTTTGATGTATGGGATGGCTGACATTGTCTCGAGATAAAAAAAAAAGTCTTCTCGATATCACTGCCTTTCCACTTAACCGGTGCTAACCCTTCAAAGAAGACCTGGTGAACTTCATGATTAGAGAAGGTTTCATGAAAATATCAAGCACATTTGTTTCACTGCTGACATCTCTCAGTCTGACATGATCAATAATACCATACCTCTGAATGAGCATATTAATATAACATTGTTTTAATTAAATCAGTCAATACGTTTAAGATATTGATTTATGCCAAGAGCCATATGACTGTTATCATACATGTTTATTAACACATAGATGGATTTTGTGTCAAAAAGTATTTAAAAACCAACAACCGCCTGCCATACCTGCTGTCAGAGGTTTGAAAGTGATTTTGCATGAATGAGCATGCCTTTGGTGTCTTATAAAAGTTATGTTTGTCAGAGAATTAAGTTCATCAGTAAATATCCATCCAACCATTATTTTAAATGCTTTTCCTGCACCATGATACCACTATTACACCTTTGATGCTAGTTACAGGAAACACTTTAGTTTAACATGTCCCTACTGTGCCACCATAAATTGCACATATGTAAAAAAGAATTGTAAGCATGATGCATAAATTTATTTATATAATTTCAAAGTTTAAATGAATAAATTAGACTTCTTGTCATTATATAACTCGAGTGACTAGAATATACAGAATGTCGATCATTTTTTTTGTGTGTGTGATGTATTTAGATTCAGCACACAAGAATTATATTTATTGATGTCACAGGGTTCCCTGCACCCTCCATCTCGTTCTTACAGTGTGTCTGTTAAATGCACAAACTGACAGGTTCCTTTTGTAGTTGTAGTTTCTGGCAGTCAACAAATTTGGGAAAAAAAAGTACCATTCCTTTGTTGGATCCATGTGTTGGACACATGATAGAGTCCAACAGCCTGGGGGTCTTGCACTGAGTACTGTCAATTCTCAAAAATGATGAGTATATTGAAGTGTGTGTGTGTAAACAGAAGAAAGGAAATTGTGTGTGAGAATGTTTAATGCCTCAGGGCTGATGTGTCCTCTGTGTCATGACAGATGCCATGTTACTGGTGGCAGACAGACTGGAGGGACCTGTCAACATTGAAGCAGTTATAGAGCCAATTGACATCAAGATCTCTGATGCTATCATGGCCATGCAGGACAACAGCATGGTAGTGTCTGCCAAGGTATTGTATCCTGAACTTAGTTGTGCTATGCTTTTCATGCCAGAGTTATGAAGGTCAGTCTAAATTATATGTCATATTCTTTTTCTGCATCAAGATTTACAGCAATTTCCAACTTTACCCATCACCTATTCACTTGATACTCCATCCCTGCTTGGCTTATTGCTCTGAGATTACAGTCTTCCCCACATTCACATTTTAACTATTTTTCCCAGTCACAAAGCTTTGCAGAATATGCCAGGACACATTGTATTGTACCTTCATTCCTGCAGAGACCTGTTTGATTGTGTGATGTACACGGCAGTGGAATTGTAATCATGGTGAAGAATTGATAAATATTAGAAAGAAGACAGCCTCTTGTCATGACAGCCATGTAGCACATTAGAGTGCTCCATCACATACTGGGGCCCAGCAGAAAGGCCAGAGAGGAATGCTAATGAGGTGTGCTGTTTGGGCCCTAAGAGCCTGAGAACAAGCCATCTGAAAACAATCTACTCTCACAATGAACCTCTGTGAACTACGCATTGATTAATGTTGGTTCAGTTTTCAAGTAATAATACATCTGCATTTCATTTTTGCTTTTGTTTTTTTTAAAGTTACGGTACAATGCCATATTGTAACAACATATGAAGAGTTAATTCCTTTGTCATTTTTTTTTACTTATTTATATATTTATTTGTCACCAATATAACACTTTCTGTAAAAGAACACTCAGCCTCTGATAGACAGCATTGGTTCCAGGCTGCCTCTATATAGTTTTCTATCTCAAATCACAGACACACAGAAATGGCACTGTGAGCAAATTTACAGAGGGTTTTCAAAAGAAGAATGTCATTGATGTAGGCAAACTACAACTTTGGGGGGATCACAATGGATGTGTGTTCTACAAAGAAACACTGTAGACTCAGCCCTGCTTCAGACTGCTCCTCAAGATATTGTAAAGCTGAACACTTTTTAGACACTGTCCAGTCTGGATCTTCTTACATGTTTCTCTTGTGCTTGCCCATTCTCTGGGGTAATACTCTCTCCCCCTCTGTTCATTTTAGGTTTTTCAAGGGTGCGGCCAACCAAAGCCATTGGGAGTAGGAAGGTCTGCACGCGGCATCTCTGACGTGTTTAGTACTCGCTTCAGACCCTACACCCCTGAAGAAAGGCCAACCACAGCAGCTGGAACCAGCCTAGATAGACTGGTACGTACAGAGACAAAATAAAGACACCAATATTTTAAAGTGTAATTGCATAATATATAAATAGATAAATTCTTATTTAAATAGAATATATAATAGTTTGAGTCAAACCTAAGTGATGTTGATTTCCATTCATAGTGTTAAATTGTAAAATATTAATTGTAATCAACATCATGATACTGTATAAGATTCATAGAGAGAAAATAGATCTTTTCTGTTTTTCGTTTGTCTTTGTGTTGGGATTTATTAAATATTGTTGGAGGATGCAAACGGATGGATGCTTGCTGCGTTCCTAAAAGTCTCCTTGCAAAAAAAAAAAAAAAAGTTCATAGTATATCTGTGTTCATTTAGTCCATATACTGTAGACACCAGATACTGTGTGACCACAGCGGTACTTGGAGTTAAGAAAAAAACTAAACATTAACAAATAGAATTATTGCAGAAAAAGGAGAAACCCTCAGAACACATCATTTTATTAGAAAATCATCTTAATCAGAAAAATGACATATTCCTTGTCCTGGAATCTGTTTTATGTCAAGAGTCAGTCTTAAAAAGGGCTAAAACTAATTCAACATCTACCCACCAAACTTCAGTGACAATGAAAAACCCAATGGCATTAATTGAGTCTACAAAAAGATTTGTACCACCCTATGCCACTGAAACACACTGTGTGGGAGGCTTCAGTACAGCAACACATAGCAACACAGAAGCTCTCAAGTTGACAAGATGTTGAAACAGGCCACGAAATCCTACAAGTGTGAATCTTTCCCCTTTTTGCTACAAAATGTATGTTGCTATGATATCTCCAGATGCTCACATAGAATACTGAATAATTACAATTTAGAAATGAAATCATAATGTACCTGTTAAATTGAATAACAACTTATACAATAACCTTAGCTTTCTTTCTAATATCAAACTATATTATTGTCATACATTTAAAATGGTAAAAGGTTAAATGAAATGTCCTCAAAACTAACCATTACGTCTTCTTAATAATAACACATTATTTATGACGTATAATATTTGTGTTTTGAATGAATTACATAGAAGAAAATTGCAATGACATGACTACAATGTTCCAGGGTATTATTAAACCATATTTTTATGCTGTCAATTTATCCTTTGACTAGTCCATTTATGTAATCCTTTTTCCCAAAAGGCAAATCCACTTAATGAATACAATATTATTCTTTTAAATACAAGGTACACTTGATAATCTTCTACTGTATAAGTTGTTTGGCAGGATTAAAATAGAAAATATGCAGAAGCAGAGACGCAGATTTAATACTGCAAAGTGTACTAGAGTATGTCTGAGTAAGTGTTGTGCTCTTGCAACATTCTGGCTGTAACTGAAAGAAATAAACAGTTGTTATGTGAACTATAAAGTCAGATCATTTAAAATGTTATTCTTGAGCTCAGCATATCTTTACATGCAGGTCTCGTCTGAATGATCTATCCAAACCCCTGTCTTTGCTTCATAATACACACATCAAAAAGGATGTGATAGGAAAAAAATACTAAAAGGCAAAAGCACATTTAGAAAAACTCCCCAAGTTTTGGGATCTTTAATAATTCATCTTTATGTAATCTCAGGACAACTTCTTGTGAAATGTGAACATGTCTTATGAGAAAAGTGAGTTGGGTTGCTCAGGGTGAAAATTTATACTCACTTGATAACCTCATCTTACTCTGCATTTGCATTTCCTTGTGCACATTTATAAAGGGGTTTAGGAGACGATACTGATACTGTATATATCTGAGGTAGATACAAAAGTGATTATTATACTTCAGAAAAAGTCTCCATGTAATTCTAATGCAGTTTGTATGCAAATCCAGATGTTTGCACTGATGTGAATAAAATGGTTTGGGGTGCAAAATACCATAGTAAGATGAGGCTGGTGGATGGGATATTTTACCGGCACTATTTATCATTTAACTTTTTGCTCCACCAACTAATAGACATTCTTTTGCTCATATTCTCTCCCTCACTCTCTATGTTTCACCAATGTCCAATTAAATCTCTTTCTTCTTCATTTCTCTCCTGCTCCCAGAGGGTTGTCTGGAGGACAATGCAACGCAGTGTAAGCCTTCCATTCCATTACTTTCACCAAGTCATCTGTCTTGTGGTGTTTTAATCAACCTCTGTATAGAGCTCCATACCTTTACGTTATCAAACTTGATAACTCTTGCTTGTTTGTGGCATGACTGTGTATTTACTGTGTTTGAGTTATCTGGGTTTACTTGTAGTAAACCAGCTAAACTATAAGCAGTTGTGATTGATATTTGTTTTTGTCTTTTGCAGTTTCTAATGTTACTTAATAATTTAGATTGGCAATAGGCTAGATGGGCTGTTACTGCCTTACATAGAGAATAAGTTAACTCTGTCATTTTTCATTTTGATTGAGTTTTTTATTTTCCCTTATTGTGGGTTCATTTATGTTCTACCTACAATCCAAAGATACACATCATAGGCTAATCATGACTTCAATAATTTATACATATGTGTGATTATGATATATTGGTGTGTTACGTAGGATGACCTAACAGTCAGATCAGTGTGTTCATTGCATTTTATACAGTGCTTGGTGGGATAAGCCTTATTTAAGGACAGAAACTAAATATATTATTGCTTTTGACTGATGTTGTGCCGATTGTGTTGGTTTCGACAAATGGTATGAAGCATATCTGAAGCTGAACTACTAAGTAATTATTATCCAAAAGGATAATGGGGAGGGTCTCTGACAATTTAAATTCTAACATATATTGTATATTGTCATATATAAAATCTAAATTTTATTTGCAGTACTTATATCATCCTAATTAGTTACACCGTGTTTTAGCATATAGTTTTGCAAAAAGTTTAAATCAATAACACAACTTGCACTACAGATTTACATCTTGTCAGAATAATTAACAAATTGCTCGTCACCATCTTTAATGGATGTTAATTGTCAACATTTAATTTGTACCACAGAGTACTAAGTGTGTTGAAATACTTTGTCTACCACCGTACAATATCACAACCAATCATAAGGTGATAATATTAATTAGCTTCTTCCTAAAGTCTTCATTTCAGATTCATGCATATGAAATCAAAAGGCAATATTTCTACATTCTTTGTTTAATGTACTATCTCACGTTTTATGTGATTGGTGTCTGATTTGCTAAGGCAGTAGCTTATTACATAACTGACTGAGGCAAACCTCAGCACATATTCTGTGAGTGAAGAAAAGGTCAAAAGGTGCATTTCAGAGGCGAGATTTATTTGAGATCCTCTAGTTTGGTTAAGAAAATGACTTCAGGCACAGAAACAAGGAGCAACAATGTTATGTAATTATGACTGTTATTACCACTGAGAAATTGATGTTTATGGATTACTAAAGCTTGCAGTCATCGTTACTTCCTACATATTTAGTCAAGAGCATTTTCCTCTGAATTCTATCTGTAGCATGTTTCAATCTCAGTCTGTTTTCGGATGATTTGTGCTAATGTATCTTTAACATCCCAGTGTGTAATCTGCATTTCATAGCAGAACTGAATTAGATACAAGGACTTACATACTGTCTAATCCACTGCCTTTTCCATCTCACTACTAAACGATTTAAAACTGAGAGAGGCCTATCTTCTATCTATCTTCTCCTTAAATGCTGTATTTCTTTATATATATTACCACAATAATTTAAATTTGCATTTATAAGCTTTATTGTCTATGATTCTTAATTTTAGTGAGACTATTAGTGAGGATTATTTAGTGAGGACTATTCACTGAATACAAATTTTCTATATGACACTCTATAATGTACACTGGCAAAAAAAGGTTTGGAAATGCCTACACATTTATATATTGTTAGAATGTATTGCTGGTTTTATTCCATTATATGGTGTTAAATGGATAACATAAGCAATAACTGCCTCATACATCTGTGGCATTCTACTGATTTTTGCTTCTTTTTGCTGATATTCAGATGTGATTTCCTGGCATCTGGGGAGTGAGCTAACCAAAGCATCTCAAAGAGGATTGCAGCAACTACTTTCTTTTCCAAATAATTATAACACAACTGGATCCTTGGGATCCTCTGGGTCATTGTCTTGCTGCAAATAGAAGTTATGCTTAATCATTAGTCATTGCCTATAATAAATGAGATGCGTTTTTTAGTAGGCAGTCGTATCCAAGCTGATTGAGGATGCCTTGCACACAATGTAGAGCACCCACTCTCCCTTTACCAGGCCATCTCCAGATCATCATGTTTTCACCGCCACCATTCATTGATGGGGTTCTGAGCTCCGCACTGTATGTTCTTTACTTGGACTAACCAGTCTACTAGACTTGGTTCCAGTCATCTAAAGTTCACTGCTTGTGTATTTTAGCCCATTGCAATCTTCTGATTTGCCAACCTTAGCATGAATTTTGTTTTATACAATGATGTTGGGGCGGCACGGTGATGTAGTGGCTGGCACTGATGCCTCACAGCAAGAAAGTTGATTCCGTGTGGAGTTTGCATGTTCTGCGTGGGTTCTCTCCGAGCACCTGGGCTACCTCCCACAGTCCAAAGACAGTAATTGGAGAATCTAAATTTCCCATAGGTGTGAGAGTGTGAATGGTTGTCTTTGACCCTGTCCAGGGTGTGCCCTGCCTCTCGTCCATATGATAGCTGGGATAGGCTCCAGCACACCCACGACCCCTACGGGGATGAAGTGGTTCAGAAAATGGATGGAGGGATGGCCAATGATGCAGCCAATTCAGGACCAGAGAAGTTTCTGTTTCTCAGGGAGGACACTCATAAGTACTTGGACAAGTACTTGGGCCTTCTACTCTGTCTTTCTTCTGTCCTGATTGGATCCAATTGAAGCATGTCTCTGGATGCTCTAGTGTACACTTGTTAAAAAAATCTTGGCTATATCCGTAGAAAATAATTTTCCTTTCTCAAGAGACATGGTTTGTAAGGAAAGCTGTTTTTGTTTGGCTATTTTTAGTTCTAATTTACACTTTACTTTACTGGAAGCACTACACAAAAAGTAAGTCACAAGGACTTTGGTTAGGATTAGGTAAAGGTGATGTTTTCATTTGAATTTTTATATAGATTTGTGTTAAGTTTGTCTCTGTTATATATTGAAATTATGTATACATGGGTGTAGGAGTCAGATATCAGTGTATCACTTCTTCTTCTTCTTATGGTCTGGATCATGGTCTGCACATAGGTTTTACCCTGGATGCCTTTCTTGACACAGCCTCCTAAATTTTGTACTGGGATTGGTAATGAACTTGCTTAGCTCACTATCAAGGTAGTGAGCTAAGTGACTGGGTGTAGACACCAAATTCTGTGTTATTATGATTAACATTTTAATTATTATGAAAGGAAACAATAAAAGTCTCTGGAGAGTTTTAAGTTTCAAATAAGGTATGCAGGCAAGTCTGTTAGTTTTGCTTCTGAAAATTCTTTTAATAAAGTTAAGTAAACTTTTACTGAGTTTGCAGTGATGTTCATGTTTGAAGTCAAAGACGTCAAGTCAGAGAACTAGTTAGAATTTCTAAAAATGAAACTAGGCAAAGACTAGAAATGAAAACTTTACCTTACTTAACTTTACTTCAGGTAATGAGAGAAGTTTAGTTAGCTGCTAAACTCCTTTGACATTTTACAGTCTACCAACATATTGGCAGGTTTGCAGAAATGGTCATGTTTCCATACCCTAAAACCTAATGGGCGCTTAGTCTCATTAGCATTATTGGCTATGAAAATATTAATTGTTTGTCTTATTAGCATGACTAACAAACATTTCCTCAGAATAGTTGAGATGTAATAAAACTGATGAGGACATACTGAGGACAGATAATCAGTGGGGGAAAATAACATATTTCTTATTTACTTACTTGTACTTGGGTGCAAATTGGAGTATTTCCATTTATATTAATTATATAAATTAAATAAGATTTTGTGTTTTTGACACTGCTGGATTAGTTTGACAGTTACTAATCAGTATACAGCAAAACAAAACTAACAAAAAATTCTAGGCCTTGTTTGAAAGATAACTAAACTAAAAATAATTTGAAGCAGGAAAACATTGACATTGGCTCCAGAACCCCTGAGACCCTCACTATTAAAAGCGGTTAGGACAAGGGATGGATATATGCTTGTGTGTATATAATTTTATTAAATAATTATGCAAACTCTTAACACAGAGTGAGTTAAGGAAAACTCTAGACATGACCTGTAGATAAAAATGAAGGCGAGATTCCTCTTCCTCGTCCTAATTTGGTCTCAGAATGACCAAACTCCCATCCTTCCTGATAACAGGACAAGCTAGATAAGAGTGCACATAGATCGCTTAGTCTTTCGGCTCGAGTAATTTGCTCATGATGTCATGCCATTGCATTACTATGGTGAGGACTGCAGCTGTAAGGCAGCTGGTGATTATCTACATTTAGGTCGATGTCACAAACTCTCAAAATGCCTGTGGTCTGCGTAGTTTAGGTTTGCCCAGATTGATCCAGTGGCTAGTGGTGTTTTCACTGACATTTCAGAGTAGTTAACCTACTGTATGCTAAGTGAACAACTGTAATGTGTTAAGAGGGACAGCAGCATTGAGATACATCTCTGGCAGTCACCTAACACTAGTCTTAGAGAAACAACCAACAGCAGCGGTAATAGAAAGTGTATTATAGACCAGTGTAGATACAACATAAGCTCCACAGTTTGAAAGAGATTAACTATGCACTGTCCAAAAACATCACTGTGGGTTAAACTAAAAAAAAGCACAGACCTCTTTTCACACAGTTAATGTTAGCATTAAAACATTTACAGAAACTACTTCAAAACTGACCAGGTAAAAACCAACAATTACCAGCTAATGGAAAGCCTACCCTAGTCTGTAAGACAGTAGACAGTAGTTGTTTAATGTTATATGTACAGCCTCGACAGCAGGAAACAACAACATGTGTTTCTGTCTTAATATTGTTTAAACTAGTACACTCCTGCCATCCATCTGAATTTTGGCATCTGATTCATAGTAGTCACGTGATTGCAAATGACCTATGCAAGAGAATTTGATATTTTTAACAATAATTTTATAATGTTGGTTTGCTGACCACTTACATCCAAAGCATAGAGTTAAGTGACTGTGGTAATACCCAGACATTTCTTCTAGCACTATGGTTGGAGCAGTGTTTTAATTTATGCATTTATTTGGTTTATGATGAGAGCATATGAGTGGATTGGAGAGAAATTCCTGAGCTGTTTCATTCTCCACTCCCATGCTCAAAGCTGTGCCAGGTTTCTCTACTCATTATCACTCAGCACTCAACTCAGATTGCATCCTGCTCCACTCAAAAGAAAAAATAAATAAATAAATAAAATAAACACCCACTCACTCCAAAAAAGGGAAAAAATTCATTTTGGGCTCGGGCTTGGGCATGCTTCAGGCTGGTGGTGTGAGCAGTATCGGAGCGAAATCAGAGCGGCACTCTGGGCGACGCTCCCTCCTTTTAAAAAAAGCAGCTCTACACTGTGTCCAAAATCTGCCTGCTCACACTCCACACTTGCTTGTGCTCCACTCTGCCCATATGCTCTGTTTATGACCAAATAATCTATGACTAAACCGAATAACATTCCCGTCATCCTTAGCTCTTCTTTGTGTTTAGTTTTAATTAGCAAATATTAAAATGCAAACACAGAAGGTTAACAAAAAGTAAACACTCATTAGCTGAACATTACAGAAGTATAAGTACTACTTTGTCCAAGTGCAGCCTCACAGGACTGCCAATGTGGCTGTAGACTCTAAGCCTTGCACAACAAAAGACCTTAAAACACCTTTGACAACACTTAATAAATATGATCGCACCTGTTATTATTAAAAACATAAGATGCTGTGTCCAGCAGTTACTGTTTTTCTCCATTGTATACATACAAAAAATTGAACTATGCACACAGTTGTGAAAACTTGAAGCTAATGAAGAAACGTGACTCCAAACTGCTGAGTCTAAGCACATATCCATTGGTCTCACTCAAATACAATCCTGAATCACAGTTTTGCAAAATTCTTAATAAAAGTTGTAGCAATTAGCACCCTGTGTTTACCTAAGAAATAAGCGTGAAAAATGAAACACCCCGAATATTACATATTGCACCATTGCAAACTCAGCTGGAAGAAGAGTTCAGCCAAGTGTCAGGGTATAAAAGACGAATGGTTCCATCATGCCAGGCATTTCCTCCGAATGCTTAGCCACCGAGAACATCACAGCCATTGTTGCATATACATATAGCACTGTAAGTTCTATTTCAGGATGAAAAATCCCTACATTTGGCCAAAACATGGAAAGGAAAACTTTTTTTCACACACTTGTATGCATTTGAATATGTAACATTACCTCATCATAATGTTCAGATATTGTTGAAATACAGAAAATATTTAGTATACGGTATAGTATTCACTGCTGTATGTGTTCCACATTCACATTTATATTTCCGTGGAGTTGTGAAGAACATTTATTTTCCTCATTTAATTTATCAATTATAAGCAGATGTCTGATGACAGAGTTCTGACAAAAATGACTTTGTTGTCTTCTGGCTTAAACTAATATTGCTGACAGGACATTACTGTCAGTTTCTCCATTACACAAATCCTCACAGAAAAATGTAATGGATTTCCCCAAGGGATGCTATGATTGATTTATGTGAACAATTTCTAAATATTTTGAGCCTCTCTAATGGGTTGTTTGTTGTTGAGTACTGTTGAAATTGGATGCAGTTGGAAAGAAAGTAAATCTGTCATTAGTGGTGGTGAGGCCTTTCTCCACGCTCTATTTCATGTTGTTTTAGCAGTACACCAGGGCCAGGAAACAATCTGGCAATGACCATTTTCCTCAGGAAGAAAAACAGTGCAAGGTAAATTATCAGTGGTTTGTTTCTCCGGTCAATCATTGCAACCCCATATTGATAAGCACCACCTATGTGTAGTTTTGTGTGTAATTGTTTTTGTAATCACATTATACTGAGAGCACTAAAAATGTTTTAGTCAAATTTAAAGTAGCACAGTGAATTTGAATGAATGGCATGAAACTCTGAGATACCCCTCAGAGTTTGGGTACAGAAATCACCATTCCCACATGAAGGTTTCTTCTTAACAAAGTAATCAGCCACTGAGAAATCACTCCACATAATGCAATTGCAGACACAACTGCCAATTATGAGCAATGGCAACATGGCCAAATTGGTTAAATCCATGAGTCCTGCCATAAAATGGATCCAGTTAGAGGTCTACATTTTTGTGTGTACTACAAAGCCATTCTCTACAGTGCCTCTTTGTCCAGTTTCTGTGCAGATCCACAGGCAAAAAGAGTACTGGGTATACTGAGCTAATGTTTTTGGAGAAGTAACAACCATGAGGTGTAAGTGCTGTTGGGGTTTCTAAACTCCACATTACATGGTGCGGACAGAGATCTGTGGGAATAAGATTTATATATGTTGTGGTGTGAGAATCTCACTGCATTTCTAAATAAAAGGCTGTTAGACAATGCAAGAATACAGACTAGATAGTACTTATTATACCTGTGATTAAGGCAGGTTATGTTCTGCTCAGTTGCTCCTTACATCCTATTGTTTTTGCATGAATTATTGTCATAATAATGACAGCACTGCATTGTAACAGTAGTTACTGTCATAATTATGATTATTATTATGATTAACTGTTTTTTTAATGAGCGTTACTCCCCAACTCAGCTCCATGTCCACAGTACTGTGGTATGCAACCACACATTTTAGTGAGGTGATTTGTGTTAATATGGAGAATACATGGAACTTAATCATTGAAAAAAAACATTTAAAAAAAGCTACAGAACTATGCTGAGTTATTTTAGATTTTTATTTGATACTTGATACTAATGTGTTTAAAACACATGGCATGGTTGTCTCGATATTCACCTCAATGGCTTAATAGAGGGCAATGAATGTGTCTGTCCAGAGGTAATTGTGATTGTCAAAAGAGATGGAAATCTGACAGAAGATGATGAGTAATCAGTCATGCTCACTCAACAAGGACCCGTCACTGAAAATGAATTAGGATTAATATACATGGACACACACACAACACATCAATGTAGCCACCTTCTGTAACCCTAACCCTTGCAGCGACACTTACCTGTAATTATCATTACATCCGAGTCTCCCCCCACTCGCTTCACTTTTTCAGTTAATTTGGTGCAGTTACCTCTTTTACATCCTGTATAGTTAGACTTTTATGACCTGCCCTTCTAGCTGCACAGTCTACTTTTTCTTATGCTCAGCCAAATCTATACAATTGCTTAAAGGTGTCTGCATGAAAAGTCTTCTTTCCAGTACGTTCATGCTTCTTTAAGTGAGCAATGTGCACACCAAATGATGCATCATAGACAATGCATTAAGCAGTAAAATATTCTTCATAGATGTATTTGTTAGGAATTTTAATGCAGCATTCTCTCACACACACTTGGGCAAAAGTGTTGCTTGGAAGGAAGGCCAGCTCATAGTACTCTGTGTCAGTATACATAGTTCTGCTGAAAAGGAAAAAATAAAACCAGACCCCTATTGTGTTGGACAGCTGCTTGAGACATGCCCACAGTACGGTGCATGCTGCAGGGAGATATCCTTGTAAATTGCAAAACCATGGTGATGTTTATTTGTTTGTTTGTTTCTAGCTCCTCTGCCTCATCTCTTTGTAAACTCTTCCAGGCTTTTATTGCTGACTCTTCTGGGAACTCATCTTTACAAACTTTACACTAAAAAAGGCCAACAAGATTTTACATTGACAAAGTCAACAGTGTTTGACGTTCATTACGCTTGGATCTCAGTCAGACATGTTCAGAGACAGCTTTATACACCTACACATTTCAGATATATCGTCTTTGTTTCAGATTTCAAAATCACTGCTGAAACAACCAAGCCTGAAGTTGTGAAGTGTACATTTCCCTGTGAAACCCTGTTTGATGTCATTCTTGCTGCACAGACATGATAATACAGGTTACTTTATTTGCTGATTGTTAGCAGGTTGATGTATTTTTGAAGAAAAATAGAGAGCAGTGACACAAATTTAATGATGAATAATAAACTTGGCAATGGAGTTGTGCTTGAAAAAATTACTTTAGGGACACTAAAGTAAAATTTATTAACATCAGTATGTTTCATTACCTCACCAAGTCTTTCTGACTTGTATATATGTATACTGTTTTTTAGGTTGACAGAAATTTGATGGCAATGTTCTTCAAAACTTTCAACAAAACATTTTCTTATATCTGTTAGTTTGGCTCTCTGTGCAGAAAAGTTCATTAAATGTCAGGGTTAAAGTTAGTAGTGAAATAATTGGAACTCCAGTAATCAGATTGTACATTGCAATGCTGTACATATGTGACAGTGTGATTATTTAACCAATCACCAGAGTCTGTCATGTAGCAGTAAGTGAAAGTTTCTTTTTTAAATCACTAACAGATGGGATCTAACAATCTCTGTTGCCATGTTTAAATTAATATTTCTGAATGGAAACCTGAACCTGCTGGCATGTCCAAGAGGTAAACAGGGAGGCATTTCTGTCAAAATTCATTCGTGGATACCCGTAATAATTGACAACATTAGCAGTAATAAATAGTCAGTGGTACCAAACTGGTTCACAAAACCTGGCTGTTCTATGCCTTGAGCAGCTTGTCATTAGACACTGCCAGAAAGCCACAGCATGTACTGGAAGCTGCCTCACTGTTCCTCACCAGACTGTTTAGCCCACTACTGTTTCCCAGGACACAGTGTGGTTAGCACATCTGCCTAAAGGTAGAAGGTGCTTAAACACAGCAGAGCCTTGTGAACTAAACTCGTCTACGTGGGTCAGCAGGCAACGCTAAAATAAACCACAGTCTGTGCAAAGCAAATCCTTTTTAGAGCATTATTCAAAGCGCTAAATCTCAAAATGCAGGTCCATTGTGTCTGAAGTTAGCTAGCCCAGTTGCTATGTGCATAACAAGGAACTGACCATTTCCTGCTTCCCTTTGGAGATTTTCCTACTTTTTTAAAATCCGTCTTAGCTATGGTTTATGTAATTTAAATCCCTCAATGCAGGGAGGCAGGCTGGCTCAATCAACTGTACCAATGTATGGTCCTCTCGCTGTCCATGTGACCTAGAAACCAGAGGAATTTGAGTGATCCTTGCATAGTTACTGAGGTTTAGGTGAGACAGTTTAATCCAGCCATTATTTCCAGCAGTGCTACAGTTCTGCTCCACTTATGTGATGTTTCAGCTTCAGCCAAAGATAACTGAAGCTTGCTTTGTGCTGGAAGTGCCTTAACACTGATACTAGAACAGTGTCTGGGCCTGTTCTGTCTCACTTCCCTTATTAAAAAGAAGTACTAGTACTAGACAAAGTTATTTTAGTATACTTAAACTGAAGGCTGTATACAGAAAAGTCTAAGTATATTTGGCCCTTATATTGGTACTTATACTTAAGTATACTTGGCTTCTAGTCACAAGTATACAGAAATACCCAGCGTGCCTTTCAGCTGTTGTTATAATTAACAGTTTGTCAAAAATTGTTGTGTGGCATGATATTTTGCCTTTTAAAGAGAGTAAGTATGATAGATAATTAATTGGAGAGTTATAAACCTAGCCGTTAGTAAGAAGGGTAAGAAGTCAATAGGAGTTCCCTCTTTCAAGAATAATTTTGTTGCATAATTTTCTGTAACTGAACCGCTATGCTACAACATGGTGGTATGAGAAGAATCCATACGTATGGAAATTTTTTACATTTAGAAAAATGGGATAAAGGTATATTTTAAGAAAACTATTAGTTATTATGTTCGCATATTGTATTTAGAGGTGTTTGTCAATAAAGTAGAAAGTACATCACTAGTAAACTAAAAGAATATATAAACTTTAATTTCTAGTGTACTTTAAGTATACTTTCTAACACTAAAAAGTGGGCCACGAAGTACTGAAAAAGTGTACAAAGTGCATTGTCTATAGTATACTTACTACCAGAAGTATACTTAAGAAGTGTACTTGAACATTACTTAAGTTTGCATAAAGAAATAAACATCCAGTATACTTTTTTTTTTCTCACAAGAATTGTGAGTGTTTGGATTCTCTGTTCAGAGTTGATAATAGTTAAAGAGGATGTGATTCTCATGCAGTGTCACTGTGATGACTGGCCTGGACATTATCAGTACACAGATCAGAAGAAATCCAAATGAACAAATTAAGCTGAATCTTGTTTTTGTTGTGCCAACATCAAACACAAAGTCAATCAGTGCTAATGCCATAACCACTTTATGAATTTCCCTTCCTGTTTATTACTGTTGTACTGATGAAAATGTTTGTTATTTTGCTGCTCATTTTGTGAGGTAACACATAAACACATTTGCATTTTTATATTTTAAGTCTCCTGGTGTATAAAGTACTATTAAACTACTGTATTTATCAAAACTGTGACCAACTTAGTAGAAAGTTGCTTACGTAACTTTACCTTAGAGAGAAGCATCTGTTGACGAAGGCTTTTTTCCCCTAAACGATGTGTTTACCCTTGGGATGGGACACAAAACCAGCTGTGTATGAAACTTCCATCTGTGCTTACATTAGTAAGGTCACGGTTTGTTTAGCATGAATGTGCTGTACTAAAACTGTACGACATGCCCACCATGTGAGGTAAAAATTGAATGCTCTATAGTAATGTGAATTCAGGTCTGTCCTATATGAAATTAAGAATAAAGACAAAGTTGCTTTTGGTTTAGTTAGTTTGTTGTATAAAGTTTTATTTTGATTGCAGATGCCTGATACTATAGGGAACACATTGCTGTGCTCTCTAATGAATACATTCTATCAAGGGATGAATACAGTTTGAACATATACATACTGTAGACTAAATATACAGCAGCTAATTCAACAGGAAATTCTTATAGGTTGGTGCGTCACATTATTTTTTTTCTGACTACATTACTTGGTGCCCTTTGACCCATTAACAATAAGAAAACAAATGAAAAGTAGTTGCTGCTGTGCAAATTTTAGCACAGAGGAGGTGTGGAGAGAAGGGGGAGAGACAACATTTACTAATGGACCCCAAAACTATATATAACAATATACAGTCAACTAAAGCAGGACACAGTTTCTAGTTTATCAGCACAAATAAGTTAGTAATTGGTAAATGATAAAACAGTCTATATGAACATAACTAAGAACAAATTTCATTATTTTTGTGAAACCAGCTATCTGTAAAAAAAAAAAAAAAAAAAAATCATTTAACAATTGTAAATGGTGCCTGTTTTGAGAACAGTTTATTTGTTACAACAATAACAATAATATGAGAAGAACGATAAACATATGACACAATAAATACAATAAGGCAGTATGTGAGTGAGTAACCAAGGTAAATAGTGTGTGCCTGAAATGCTCCATCTTGACGGATTGATCTTGTCATTTGTGTTAAGCTTAATGTCTACGTTAATTTTGTCTGAAGTTATACAGTACATTTAAACTGAAATGTGACTTATTTAATTAAATACAGTGTAATATGAACTTTAAACAAATTTCAATTACAATGATAGGAAGTGCACACAAACACATGGACACACAAGTGCAATGAAAATGATATTTATTGGACAAAGTAGTTGTCTCTGGGCAGGTTGTGAATTGCACTATACCTCCTATTGTTAATTTGCAAACGTGGGAGATGTATTATTAATATTATTACAGAACCTCCAGTAATTTGTTTAATTAGGTGCATACATCATCAGTAAGAGGGGTAACATTGCATTAAGCAATTCACTTGTTGTGAGAATTAATGTAGTAATAAACTTGGACTTCAAGGGATCACAGGCAGCCATTTCTTGTGCACTCGTTATACATTTAATGAAGATAAATTAGCATTTTAATCCTCGGGTTAGCATCTGTAAAAACAGTGATATGTCATACCGTGTGAATTACTTTGATTCAGCACTAAAGGTTGAGGTGGCAGTTGAATGAGAACTCATGTGTAAGTTCCAGCAAACTGCTCCTTTGATACCATCTTACCCTGTCAGAAACACAGCCTCCTTTAAAGAACTCTTACTGACCAGAGGTTTTTATTTCCCATGTCAGCCATATCTCCACACAACTCGACATCTGGTTGTGATAACTGCTCTTGTCTATGTGAAACAAACAGGACCATTACTGAAGCCTCTTGACTTTCTTGGCACTACAGCAGCAGGGCCTATTTAATATTTTCAGTGTAATGGCCATAAAATTAGATCTCTCTGTGCAGATATTACATTGACTTTCTATGCTTGTCATCCCATGAGTCAGTCAGAAAACCCTGAGTTCCTGAGTGCTGTGGTTAGCACCAAGGCATTCTACCTCATCCTAGCCATCAGCTCTGATTATCGGTGATTGCACAGATGGAAACATTATATCCCGGTAGATAAAATCGATGTTCCTTCTCAGATACAAACATCCTGTAGTCCCCTCTCTGTTGAAAAAATCTTTTTATTATTATTTATTTGTTCTTCCCAAAAGCGTGTGTTGTATGAGTCATTTCACAAGGCTGACAAGCTGGTGGTGCGTACTTTGGTTACGATTAATGCTTCTTTCTCAAACATAGTGAGTCATAGTGGATCATAATGTTTTTGTGAAATTGATTAATATAGACTTTGTTAATGGTCTGCGTGTAAGCAAGGGACAATCACAGTGTTTAATATTTGTGTCAGTGAAATATAGCTGCACTCTGTATGCAACTCTTCAGTTCTTTCAGATTTGCATATAATGAGGTTAGATCACTGCTTTAGTGTCTGAGTCAACTGTGTGCATGACTGATACTTTGAACTGAAGCAGATGGGTATGACCTGTGAAATTCTAATTATAATACTGGACCTACATTAACATGCATTGCTGGAGGTTGCCCTACATGCTCCAGTAAATCAACAACCACTTGACACCACCTCTAAGACTCAGCATTAAAGCTTTGGTTGAATAAAATCTTTAATTCAAGCAGTTCATAAGAAATAATGGAATACATTAGAACTGTCCTCTTAGGGTTGTTTTGGCTATTGGGCCCGCAGGTTTGGGGAAGATTGTCTATTTTTTGTTATATAGCTGAGTGAGTCAGCCTAAAGCATTTTAAAAAATTAAATACAGGTTGCACTCATGTTATAAAATCATAGCCTGTATAAATCATAGACCTTACGGAGGAAGTTTCTTCTGAATGCTCTGCCATTTTTGTTGTGGTTCAAACATCATCTCCTTTACTTCTCATAACTAACAGTCTATTAAAAGTTATTATTTTCACATTTAATGTTGAGTTGAATTTATTTTAAGCATAAAAGGCTCTGACTTTGTTATTGCACCATATAAATCTAATAAACTATAAAATATATTGTGTCTGAAATCTGAAAATAAATAATGTGCCCAACTAAGAAACGCATAAAGGTTCTTCTTAAATCTCTTCTCTACCAATGAACCATTTGTTGATATTATTAGTTATTTATAGGTTTCTGTAAAACATTGCAGCAGTCAGTTCAGGACTGCTAGTGAAAAGAGGAGAAACACCAAAGGTTCAGCTGCATCTAGTCCTGCGGCTGTAGCTGAAGTCAGGCTCACTGCGCTGTGTGCTCATGAGATGACTTCTAGCTAGACTTTGTCAATACAATGTGCATTGTGTTTGTATGTATGTTTGTGTAGACTGTACATTATTTTATCCAGATAGAAAACTGCATTATGTCTAAATAGACATCTATTAACAAATGTCAATTATTAGCATACATGTTTATATATGTGTATACATGTCCTTTCACTTCACCTGAAATATTCCTGATAGCATAGATTCTTGTTAGAATGGACCGTACCACTATGCCTATGCAATAAAATAACCAAGCACATTCTGATCCGATCCATATTTTGTTGTCAGTGCTCAGCTGCTGTGGGCCATCATGAATCAGGGCCACACCAGCATGTGTTAAACCTAACCAGCTTTGGTGTCTCCATGACAGGATTACCACATCAAATGTGAGGGCAGCCTCCTGCAGTGGCATCCTGTTGGTACAGGCCCTTTCATGTCCCGTTAAGACCCGAGGCTTCATTGTATGCACTCTCCCAAATCCCTAGTGTAACTAGGACACGGCGAGGATGGTGTGTTCACTCGTCTACTGATAAATGATTGTGTGTGTGCTTTTGGCTATTACTGGTGTCCACATTAAAAATGAGTAATGAGGGTTCTGACTTTAACTGAAGGGTCAAGAATAAAGAAATGTCATGTCTTTCAGAACAGCATTTTTACTTTAGAAGATTTTTATTGGCCATGGCTTTCCATTTACAGTAGACACAGAGATAAAGATGACTTGGAGCAATATACTGCATAGGCTTAATCCATTAAGGGCAGAATAATTTACAGCATATTTAAAATAAATTTAACAGAAAATCTCTTCTTGTCCCACAATAGCATTATAAGGGATCCAATAGTAGTGTAGCAAATCCAGCTCCAATAAAATACAAGATTATTCAAATTAATTATGTTAAAATATGTA
>OMLM01008738.1:8731-25524 GCA_900302695.1 Helostoma temminkii
CCCCCCACCAAAAGTTGAGCAGCAACACATTTACTACTGTTGCAGGTTACGGTTAAGAAGAGTGTTTTAATTTTTAGTTATATTTGATATACGTCATGATCTTTATGGTAATACTAGTTGTGAGCAAAGAGCACCATTATGCTACCATAATTATAAAACACCATAAAGCTCCTATGTCTGTTGGTGGAGGATATTTACTATATCATCAGACTTAAAGCATTTAATGGAATTAGTATGGTGAAGATGTGAATCCTTGGTGAAAATGCCACCTAACACTGACCTTTCTCTGACACTGCCACAGACCCAACTACCACCAGATCTACCTTCACCTTTGCTTCCAGGCCAACAGGTGAGCTGAAGTCTTTCACACCCTGAAGGAACAGGACAGAAGATAGGAAAGAATGACAATAAAATTCTGGAGGATAATGTTTTGAAAACATAAAATCAAAAGATTCAAACCTGAGACGTAGAGCATATGCGTAGCTGTTCTTTGCTGGCGCCCTGGGGAGGAATAATCTTGTTGAAAAGACCTGTGCGAAGACGAGGAGTTGGGACCAATAAAGTCTTCCGTGCCTGCAAAAAGATACCAAAGATAAGACAGTAGATAATATATAACTGGGCATTTATATTTATTTATCATTAATGGAGTTAATCGAATTATTAGATGGATAATAGATCAGCAAGTGATAATATGTGTTTGATATGTTCTAATGAACCACAAGACGTGATACAGAAAGATAATATTTGTAATTATTCTTAAATAAATATTTCAAACTTCCAAACACAAATTTACATTTAAATCCAGGCACATAAGTCAAACCGACAGTTACAAAGCAAATAAGATAAAGGACTTTTTGTAATACAGCCTGTGCCGCTGTGACCTTGATCCTTTTCCCCCCACAGTGCAGTGCTACCTGTAGCACTGCCAGCCGGGCACCCTCCAGTGGTTTATCGGGATCCACCTTCACCTCAACAGTCTGGGTGAACGCCTGCAGGTCAGCCACCCGGGCACAGGCTGTGAAAGCACCCTGGGGAGAGGATTTTTTTTTTCAGATTCAACTTACTTCAACAGTGATAAAGCGCGCCTGCTGCTGGGGTCTGTCTGGGTTTACTTTGACTGTGTGGCTGGACTTGAACACCTGCAGGTCTGCAAGTCTGTTGCATGCTTGAATTGCAGCCTGCCCGTTAAATACAGAGTAAGAGATGCACAAATGCAGATATATTAGAGCCAATAATAATTCAGTATTCAACTGCACCAGACAAGCAATGCTGTGTTGTATCCTGCTGGCCCTTTATTAACTAACATGTTAATTTACTTTCCTAACAAAAAGAACACAAGACAGAGAGCTGAACAAGTGTTAAGGGCGCCATATTGACAAGTTAAGACACTGCTTACTGAGCTAATTAGTCGATAACATTTAGTAAAAAGTACTTTGTTGTTTCCTTAATGAACAACTTAATAATAAAGTGGCCCATTGACAACCACTAACTGTGATTGTTAATATGAGTGATTCTTCAAAATAGGCTTTTTGCAAATGATACTAGTTCTTAGTCATTTTTAACATTTATTTTCCTATAAATAGTTCTGTGTGCTAAAATTGTTTTATTCCCAGGTTAGCAGTTTTTGTAATATACAAGATCTATCATGTGTACAGTTCAGGTCACACAAGCTCTTGATGCAAAAGACAAAAGTCACAGAGAGTAAACCACAATTTAAATGAATGAAAACGTCGATCAGAACCAACGCTGCTGACATTAATGTCGCTGTTAATTAGTCAGTAAATTCAGTGGATCACAACTATATATCAACGCTGTGTTGGAGCTCCTCTCTCACTCAAAATGCTTTAACCTGCCTTGAAATTTGGGATCCTGTTGTGAACAGGCCGAGGGAAGTTGGCCAAATTGTTTTCCTCTATGTAGTCCCACACTTTCTGACGAATGTCCCATTTCGACGCCCCTGTAATGGACAAGGAACATGCTTTGTGTCAGGCTCGAAGAGAAGCAAGTTGAGAAAAAGCATCATTAGCCAAACATTACATTTCATATTTCTTCCACACTGACGCGCGTCGACGTTCAGAGTAAAGACAAAACAAACGTCACGGACATTTTACCTACCATGGTTTATTTTGATAACCGTCTCCATTGTGTTATTAGTAACACAAATTAGTATATTCTGCGATTATTGGTTATAGTCCACGCAGTGAAAATTCACACGTGAGCTCTGTAACATAACACTGAGAGAAACAGCTGCCTGTCAGTGTTTATCATTGCTACGGCGGCCCGCATGGGCTAATCTGAACAAAACGCGAAGTCGATAGCGGCTCTTCAAGATTCAAGATTCAAAACACTTTATTAATTGTTTTGCCTTGTTACAGCTGCTCTCAATACAGACCGAAGGAAAGAACCACACCCAGAAAATATCTACAACAACACAAAATACAATAACGCAATATATACAGAGAGTATCGAAGATGAATGAAGTGGGTCAATAACAATAGACCAGAGTGGATTGATAGCCTAACAATAAATAATGATACTGATGATAGTCAGTTCAGTTCCCCACCTTCTTACAGAGGCGAGACTAGTTGTACAGTTCGATGGCCACCGGCAGAAAGGATCTCCTGTGGCGCTCTGTGGCGTACTTGATGTTGGTCAGCCTCTGGCTGAACGTGCTCCTCCGTCCAGCCAGCACGCTGTGTAGTGGGTTGGAGGGAT
Organism: Helostoma temminkii; assembly: GCA_900302695.1. Lineage (NCBI taxonomy): Eukaryota > Metazoa > Chordata > Actinopteri > Anabantiformes > Helostomatidae > Helostoma > Helostoma temminkii. The sequence goes on from OMLM01008738.1 coordinate 11,447, forward strand.
TTCTAGTGGTTTTTATAAGAATCTAAAACTGTAAACAGTAACTAGTGACTAATGCTGTTAAAATAAATGTAGTGGAGTAAAAGTAACATACAATGGAAATACTCCAGTAAAGTACAAGTCAGTCAAAATTATACATAAGTACATTACTTAAGTAAATTTACTTAGTTACCAACACTGGATAAGATAAGAGAAGCTAAGATCAACTTTACTGGCATTTACTCAGGCACATGGTACATGTACACTGAATATATTATTGTAGTGTCTGTTGTGGAGAACAAACTTGCAAGAGGGAGTTGTGGCTTAATGTGGCAGCTGGTGGTGTTGAATGATATATGTGATGGCCTTTACCACTAAGTAAGGGGGGCAATTGAATGGGGCCCTTAATTAAGAGGTGCTTCCAGTGAGTTATGTTAAGCACCCAAACGTCCAGATATATAATATCAGACGTGTTTTATATATTTAAGTGTTTTATATATTAAATCACGCTCAAGGAATGAACAATTAGCTCAGCCTAATATTTCTAATTAATATTCACCCATCTGTAGAGCTTTCAGGTTTGATGATTTCCTGAATCTGTCAGATCCAGCCAGTAGAGGGCGAGCTCTACCAGCAGATTCCCCTCAGCAGAGAGAGAAGACTATTTCCTGCTTTTTAGAAGGTAAGCTATAAAGATTTCCATCATTTATCATTACAGACAATTAATTCAGTGTGTTTATTATTTGTCATGCCTTTTCAATGATAAATAATAAACTGCACACTCAAAAGTACATCCAGAATGCCATTCTCATGCACATACACACTCACCCATTCACACACAGTTTCCCCCCCTCCTCTGGTCCACAACCCTCCAATACCCCATTCTCTCTCTCTCAGTCTGGGCAGTCTGCCAGCTTAACCCTCCCTTCCTTTCTTTCTCTGCCTCTTTTACTCTGGATCTCTCTCTCTGTATTCTGTACATACCAAGCCAAGCCTTACAATGCAGCGTTTACTAAACCAAGTGGCTTAGAAATATGCAGTGATGTCGCTCTGTGAAGCAGTGCAACACTGAAAGAGGTCTGATGGCAGAGCAGGACACAGGGACTGTGCAAGAAGGGAAACTAACATCACCTGTCTGGGAAATATAGAACAACGGAGGACAAAAAAGGAGGAGCAGAGGCTTTGTAGGACTGAGATCTCGTTGTGTCTACCCACCCCCTCTACTCTCTCTCATATGCACACCCATAGACACACACTCGTGCTTTGCCTCTCCCTTCTTCCCTCCCTGTTAGTCTGCTCCACTCTCCGATGCTGGTGTGGTGAACAGCAGGACACTCTTGGCTGAGCTGCATGGAGGCACAGGGAGGGGCAGGGAGCCCAGGTAAGATCCATTTTCTACTCTCTTTTCTCTATGGCTCTATGTTTTTTTTTACATTACACTAGCAAATGTCTTGTCTTTTCAATGACATGTGCTGTGAATAGCCTGCTGGCTATGGCTATGGTCTTTCTTCATAATGTTTGTAATATATGAGACACTTTCTGAACCTTAACCTCCTTGAACAATTTTTGTCACATGAGCTGATGTTGAGTCATTGCATTTTGTTCTGTGTCTATCAAGAGTTAGTCACTGATCAATGTTAGGTTTAAATATAGCAATGCACCGGGTGCTCTGTCATTTTTCTCACCCGATCCAGTTTTGAAGGGTTTACATTGAAGCTCCGTGAGCCTATCAGTAAAGATCTTTTTTTATTTTCACATATTGTTGATTAAGGGTTGAATATACATTGTACTACAACAGTGGATAAATACGGCCTATTGTTTGAAGGCCATCCAGAAAAGCCTGTGCTGTGTGGTACTGTAGCACTGCACAATGCCCAAGTGTAACAGTTGTACTGTAACATCTAAAAATTCGAAGAGCTGATAACTTAATCAATTATATACAGAGTAAAGTAACTAAATTTCCTAGGATCTGAGTGTGCCCATTTAAGACAGATTATAGCATTTGCTTTGATTAATAAATATGCATCTCATAAAATTCAAAGTGAGGCAAAGCAATAAAAGTAAATTACATTAGCTACCTCTAAAATTGCATTTTGCACTCCACCCCCATTAAAATGTTGTTTTATTACTCTGTTTTACATTTGGGTAAAACAATGCCTCTGTGGCCACTTTAAGTTGCAGTTTCAGCAGATACACGTATGAGATGCTTTTTTTCCTGCCATGGCTTTGTTCCACTCATCATTGTTTAAACACAGTATCTGAGCTCTACATTTTCACATGGATGGCCAAAATTAACTGCCCATGAAGAACTGGGATGTTTTTTGCTCATTAAGACAAGATTGAATTAGAGGGATCATCATTATTTTGATTATTATCACAAAACAGAGTGATTTATGGATGCCAGCTTCTCAAAACCAGCAGCCATCCTCAATTAGGAAATTAGCAGTAGATGAAACCTTTCCAGTCCTACCTGTGTGATTAGAATTATAGAAAATGGATTAAAAACAGTAGAAGGAAATCCAGGTGAAAAGGGTGCTAAGAGACCATGTTACTTCCTCATTCTTATGCTACATATTTAAATGCTGATTGATTTATTGAAGTTTAAAAATGCATTTTTGCTGTACATAACCTTGTTCTCATTCTCCATTCCTCTCTGTCTACATGTCTCTCCATCTGACTGTCTTGGATGAGTTGACTCACAGTCAGTCAACAGCTGACAGCTTGAGACAGTGTCAGCCACAGCCTGAAAAAAGCACATATGTGGTAGCTTTCCTTTACCAGTATTACATTATATTCTTATTTTTTAGACTGGGTTCTTCACGTGGTTCGGCAGGTGTTGGTTTGACCAGGCCATCTCTATAAGTTGTCCTCTTTTACATGCGGATAATACAGTGGCTTTTTTTAAATCTATTTAATTCTGTCACTAAACATTCTGACTGAAACTGTATCATTAACACACTTTTGCTACCAATTTGAAATGCTATCTGTATTGCTTAATAGCTTGTGAATTCCACACCGTTAATTAGTTAAGTGTTGTGATTGCAATATTTTGAATAGTATGTAGTAACTGTAGTTACGGTACTGTAGTCAAAAAATGTATTCGAGTAAAAGTTTTACATTTGTCTTGGACATTTAGTAGCAGACAATAGAAAGAGTCTAATAAGATTCAATTGCGTAAACATTTGTTTAGTTTAGTTTGTATGTATATCTGAGTTATTTCTTTATTTGACATAAAAGCATAAAGAAATGTCTACACTGATGAAATATACAGTCTATTCTACTGTATAGTCTATACAGTAGGTGTCTTTTTAACAGTTCTATATAAAACTGAAGTGACTTTCTAGTTCTTTCACTGTAATAGCCTTGTCCTCTTGTGGGAACACTTTGCCTGGGGAAAAATGCTGGTTTTATGGTTAAATAAATAGGATTTGGCTCCAGCTGGCAGGCTGCCTGGCTGGGTAGATGGATGGATAGTAGAAAGATTAGGAATAGTAGCTCAGCATAATTTCCACAATGAGTGTTTGCAAAAGAAGGTGATAGAAATGGAAGCCAAATCTGTGGGTAGACAGTCTAAATATTGAACAAACATTTCATTATAGCACCAGAGGTAACACTATAGTCTTTCAGTTTGTATGACTCCTCACTGAGGAAAACAATCAATAGCCAGCAATCCACAATGGGCCTCACAGGGTGAAATCAGAATCCATTACCTACTAACTTTGCCTTGCCTGTAACACACTTTTCATATGAAATGAGAAATACAACTTTCTAAGAACATACTGCAAGATGGTACTGGCCATCTGGCGAGGCCCATCAGCAAGCTGCTACACTCCCACACCACTTTCCATCAACTCTGCATGCATCATAAAAAACAGTTACTGCTGTCATTTTTGCTAAATTGTGCTCTATAAACAAGGAAGATATTTTTTTCTTTTAAATGTATTTAGTTAACGTTGCAATAGTTTACTTTGCATGTTTTTATCCAAAAACCTGATTTGTAGCATTAGCCCACTATCACTTCATCCTCCTGCAATTTGGATATTGAGACTTATACAATATTAAAAAAATATTTTTAGTTTAATGTGTGTTGCTGTCCTTGCCTCACTTCACTGTTTTTCAGTTGTGGCAAAAAGGCAAAGATTTAACCTTGATCAAGTTTAACTTCAGCATTTGAAAGGATGCTATTTAAAGTTCCTTCTATTTTCATACTTTGTTAATAGCCTGTGTGAACTCGGTTTTCTATTTTCAATGGATGTGTTGTTGTTTTTCAGCTGGCTTGAGAGAAGAGCATGGACAGTCTTTTACAATACAAAACATTAAAATGTCAATAATGTAACAACTGATGAATTGGAGATCTGCTTACAGCCAAGTAAAGTAAACATTCTTTCAATTAACCACTCGTGTCTATAAATGACATAAAATTAGAAAACAAAAGATGGGGGCATATAGGCTACATTAATGTGAAGAATGCATTAAAGAAAAGGCACATAAGTGTGATAAATAAGCATAGCAATAGGCAAGTTTCTTCTTCACTGGTTCAAACAGTGTCTTTGTAGCTTTAACTGCATTTTAGGCTTTAAATTATTCTAAGTTAGATCTAGATCCTTTTGTTTTTTTTCTCTTTTCTCACACCCTGTTTCTGTGTCTATATCTGTGCTCATAGAGCCCAATAAAGACATCCAGAAGCTGCTGAAGCCCTCCAGCTCAGGCGACCTAGCCAAGGAGTTGTTCCAGCGCCCAGCAGGGGAGGAGGAGGACGGCCTGTCAGGGCACACTGCTAGTCTGTTGCACATCGCTGAAAAGAGACGTAAGTACCTGGGAAAGTGCTATAGAGAGGGAGGTACTAAGAGTGTGTGTTGAATTTTTATTGATAAACAGGCTAATTATGGACAGAAAATTCCTTGAGCGAGACATCTGATCAATAGCAAGATTCTTAAATAAAGAAGGAGATAAAGAATAGGGGCAGAGAATATCCTGCTCCTGATATAAAGAATCTTATCATTGGTTATCATGACTGCATTGGCTGGATAAAGCACAAAAACCCAGTACAAGTAGAAGTACCCTAGAATTTTACTACTCAAGTAAAAGTATTAAAAGTATATGATCAAAATTTTACAAAATATACAAATGTAAAGTACTCCATTAAGACAGAGTGTATTTTAAACAATGTAGAATTAGATGCTTTTAATAACAAATGTAGACATGTGATACACCATATGTTATGACATAGGGTTAATCCATAAATGATACATCAGCATAAAACTTATATATATATGACTATAAACTCACAAAAAAAGAACTAGTAATTAATGCTGTTAAAATACATATAGTGGAGTAAAATTACAATATTTTCCCCTGTTTTGTAGTGGAATAAATGTAAAGCAACATAAAATGGAAGCACCTCAAAACTGTACTTAAGCACAGTACAGCACCATCTCTGTGGATTGGTCTACAGTAAATGTAATAACATATTGAATCCTCAAAGCATGGACTAACATTTGTTATATACACAAGATTTCATGCATACAACAATTGTGGACTACCATCCTCATCTTGTCTAGGCTTACTTTCTCTCATCTTGAAACCTACTGATTGATTGCCATCTATGTATATTAAGCATCCTGATTTCACATTCTCAAAGATTACTCCAGCTAAGCCTTAGTTAAAAGAACTCATTGTGCATCAGTCCCATAGAGGCTTTGCTGTGTGTGCCAGACTGAGAGCTGAGGGCACAGAAACATGGGTACTGGGATACATGAGTGACAATGCAGCCTTTATCTATCACTAAGTAAATACTTTTTCAGAGAGACAGTTCGTGCAGAGGCTACTGTCTGGGTTTTTGTTATTTCACGAGACCCCCTAACTAGCCAAGCCACCTGGCAGGTCAGCTAATAGTATGTGGCAACAGAGTTAGACTAAGAAAGACAAGCCAAAAAAAAAAAAAAAGAAAGAAAGAAAGATTAGCTTTAGCCCAAATGGCACAGAAACAATTTCCCTTCCAGTACTGCAAGTTTACCTCTAAAAGCAGGGACGACAGTTGTTCCTGAGTTACCTGCAACATTTATTTTTAGACTCCAGAACAAACAGCCTGCCTTGAGAAGAGGAATTGCCTTAATATCCAAGAAAACAGTTGCGAGTAGGTTTGTGGCAGTAAAATTGCTGAAAACATGCAGTACAGGTACTGCAATTGCACAAATAATAGAGCAAAAGTTGTCTGCAATGTCCTTTAATTGCAGAAACAAAGATTTAAGGAAAGAAAAAAGAAAATCAGAAACATTTGGTAACAGTTTATTTAAAGTCAAGTGCTTTATTCACATATTGTTTTTAGATGTACTGTACAATAAAGCATAATGTACTGGAGAATATTTGTGTTATCATGTTTTAATTTTTGTGGAGTTGCACTGAGGAGTTTTTAGGTCTATTCACTTTGCTGTGTGTGCATTCTCAAAATTAGAAATTACAGCCTATTTATCTCTCAATGTATTAGCAAATAATGCATTAAAATAGCACATGGTCACAATAATTATGATGAAACTGTTACATAATGCACAGGTCAGGATGCCTGTATGCTGAATCAGGATTAATTGATTTTATTTGCATTCTATTAGAGCTTAATATTTTGTTTAGATAAAAAATTATTTAATGTACTCAAAAGCTTGTCCACAATTGTCTTCACTCCATGACAGCCCAATTATTATCTAACGTGCAAGGCACATCATCTTCCAAATGTGAAAGTCTCCCTGCCATCCATCTTCTATATTCTTCAGGAAATTGGGAGCTTTGTTCAATTGAATCTTTTTTTCTTCACCTTTCTACATGCATTTGAGAGAATTGGGAAAAGGGACATAAAATAAAAACGTGTTTAATAGAATATAAAATTGACAGCATGAAAACAATAATTTGTTATTAGGGTGATACAATGAAAGCTTTGTGTTGCTTTTCAGTGAATTGAAGGGACTTTAATTTCCTACATATAAGAAGGCATATTAAGTGTCAGATTGAGGGCATGTTGAAAAATAAAAATATGTCAAGAAGGATTAGAAATGGATCACAACACATAAATCTGACTTACTTACATGCAACTAGTCTATATGCTTCCTCTAAGAAAAGGCGGTGGTCTTTTATATCATCCATCTGCTTTAGGCACAAAATCCTCAGTCTCAGCTTGAATTCTCTATTGTCTGCCCCCCATACTGGAGTCCCAGAGCTCCTGTGATTGGCTATTGAAACTGAGGCAGTTATTTCAGTGCATCTGCCTGAGAGAGAAAATGTACTGATCAATTATTCAAAGAGAAAGGGTGTGGGAGAAGAAAAGACACAGGAGAGAGGTGGTTAAAAAACAAGCAGAAATATTGGAAAAAATAATGATGGAAATGTTTTTGTTCTACAAAATACATTCCTTCTTCCATCACTCTCTCCCTTCCTTTCCTCTTCTTTACTTTCTTGCCTAGCTTCATGTCTCCTTCACCCATCATCCTGCCTCTCCCTTTTTTCTTTTCATCTCCTCCTCCACAATTTCCAGCCTCCCTATTTCACTGCGTTCAGTCTCTTCCTATGAAAGGGGGTTAAAAAGAGTGCTGTGGAAAAGTGAAATGCATTCACAGACACAGAGAAGAAGCAATCTAAATTGATTAAAAATATGAAATTAATAAACAGAAACTGTTCCATCTTGTCCTTGTCAATCAACAACTTTATATTGCTATTATAAGGGTGTAGCTGAGATAGGCTCCAGCACATCCGCGACCCATGCAGGGATTAAGCGGTTCAGAAAATGGATGGATGGAATTTAGGATGTGAAATCTGACTGTTGACTACTGAGCATTCCCATTGCTGCTGTTTCATGTTGTGTATTGTTTAATAGCATAACAGGAGAGACGGCTTAACCCTTAATGTAAGTAAAGTATAAATGCCCTTTTCTTGTACAGGCGTTAGATGAAGTTAAGTTAACCAGGCATCTCTTTTGACAATTTGAAATTGTGCACTCACAATGTATCATGATGGCTGATGCAGCCAAGCTGTGAGTGTAATCCTTAAACTCTTGAAATCATTCTAGTGTAGATCTATGGAATAGCCTGTTAGCTGTCAAATTAACAGTGACAGGATCCTAAAACTGATGTATGTAGGCTTTTGGAAGGGATTAATTGTGGTTAACCATGTGGAGAGATTGGCTATGACTGAAACAAGGACATGATACAAACAGGAATGGGAAGTAGCATGAATGATCCTTTTTTTAAATTAATTAATTAATTAAATTCTGGATTAATGATTTAATTGGAAATGAATGTGTATGCAAAGATGCTTCCAGTATTAAACATATAAAAAACACAAAAACTAGATCAGAGACCTGAGGGATCATGTAGGTAGTTACTGCAAAGGAAGATGTGAAATTACCTTTTATAAGGAAGTGCTGTGGGGCAGTAGAATCCAAACTAGCAATTGTCAGTTTAAGTAAGATAGAGATACTTGGGCAAGGTTAAGTAAAGTTAAGTCAAGTACCAAAAGCGCAGAGAATGGCTATAGTATGCAATCTCACTGGTTTAATTAAGACGCATAACAGCTTTTCCTTGTTCACTCTGCTAACAGTGAGCACTGACAGCAGCAGGACAACGGAGAACCTCAACAGTGGGGCTGTGCTTTGTTATAATGAGGTTACATAACTATGCAGTGCTGATCTTACATTACCATGTGATTTTAACAGAATCCAGCCCAATACCAATAAAACCCATGAAAAGAGCTTTCAACGTTTCACACCATGTCTTTGGGCAACCCTAGACTGTTATGTTGTGTAATTAGCAGACAATTTCTCCTGCTTCCACAAACTAATCGTCACTCCCAGCTAACCCTAACCCTAACCCAGTAAAAAGACAAAACATTTTAAGATGGTAACATTTATGGCTTCAAACTTTGAATTAGATCCAGGTGAAGTCACAGTCAGAATCAGTCCATCTTTGAGCATACAGGTCCTCCCTTTGATAGGTAAGAAAAAAAACTAATAAATCCACTGTTTCTTCAGATCCTGAGAGAATATGAGTAAGAGAAGAACCTTCTGTGTTCATCCATATATCCAACAGTGAACACTGTCCTCTGAGCTCTGCTGTTATAATTTTTTCCCGGTGACTGGAGAAGCAAGTAGAAACGATGGTGGACATAGAGCTTTTTGCAGATGCTGGACGGTGGACGGTGATAGGCTAGGGCTAGGGAAGGAACTAAGACACTCCCCCTATATACATCAGTCTATCACTCTATGACCCCCTCTATTCTCTCTATATGTTTTGAGCTCAAAGACATCAACAAACTCTGAGTTTTGTCCTTGGACATGCTTTGCCAGGTCTCTCAATGAAGGTGTCTCTGTCTTGTTAATTTTGATAAACGCTCTCCAGAGTGTTCTTCACTTCTTTAATGGTCTCAGACACCTTTGGGAGTTAACTGGCAGGTCCCTGACGTCTCCAGAATAGGTCTGTAAATTTTCATGCAGATACTTGTTTCTGCCCTGAATTAAATTTTGCACTCAAAGCCTGTCTTTGGAACAGCAGGTTTTGAGCAGCGCACCCCACTCCGTCCTGTTTGCTGATGTACCTCTGACCCCAAGTGGGGTTTACACAAATCATGTCTGTCTACAAATGGTCAAACTGGTACAAACTGAAAACACAGTGCATGGATGTAGTACTGACCCTCACTGGTTTGATTTAGACACATCCTCTGGTCAACCATAGACAGTTCTGCTTTTAAAATTTGCAAAGATTTCTCATATGTGTGTCACACACAGGTCTCAGGTAACCCAGTAAAAAACAAGAAAATGGTATCACTTATGGCTTCACACTTTGAAGCAGACCTAGGTTTTGACAACAGAGGCAGAGTCCATCTTTGAGCTCCAGTCTTCAAATGAATCCAGCAACGCCATACAAGTCCACATTGAGATATTAGTGTCACCGTCTGTCCACTTCTGTAAGGACCTGTCCACAAAAAACATAAAAAAAATAAATCCACTGTTTGTTCAGTTCCTGAGAGCACGTATTTCTTATTGGTTTTGGGATTATTCCTTGTGTCTTCTGACATTTCTGGTATTGAACCTTTTTAATAAATTTCAAACATGGCACAATAACCGACCACTGAGGCAAGCATGATGATAAGTCTTCTTTAAATTAGTATGAACTCCATCTGTCGCGTTTCTCAAAATGGCAGACCCAAATGCAGGAGGTCATGATAATTAGATTTTATAAAAATATCGACACAGTTAAGGAAACACAAGACAAACAGAAAATCACTCCAAATGGAGGGCAAAGCAAGACTAGGAAAAAAACAAACAGCAAGCTTAGAAACTAACTTTGAGACAGATGAACAGATTAAACAGAGTATGGTCATCTGTCATTAGACAGGTTTACAGCAAGGCAGACAAAACTGGTTTGGAGTTGAGCTGATATTAAGGTCCAAAAAGACAAAGCAGGGTCAGAGGCCAGACAGTCCAAAACATCCAGTTAACAGTTTCCAGGCATCCACAGTACAAAACTCAGTGTCATATAATCAGTCTTGTGTGAGAGGTCAGCTACAGATAGACCTACAGAATCCAGTGACAGGATTCTGTCAGGGACCGGAGCCAGGTTCAGGTCAGACAGAGTCAGTATAAGGAGATCAGGCAGGAGAACAGACAGGTAAGCAGACAACAGCAGGGAAAAATATCTGCTTATAAAGAGACTGGCACAGGTGAAAATGGTTAGACTGATTGGCAGAGTGGAGGAGCAGAGAATGAGTGAAGCAGGTGTGAGTGGTTTAACTGATTGGGTGGGTGTGTGACAGAAAATTAGGGAGACATGACATGAAGGGTGACACCATTCTTTGGATAATGCAAGGAATAAAATGTAGCAGCCGGATAGTGGACTCTGAATCCTTAGCCTCACAAGTTGCCTTAAACAGCCTGGAAAACTGTGTGCAAATGACACAGTATAACAACAGCTTTTAACCTGTCACATAACCCACTGTTTGCTTCACAAACGCATGCCCATAAGCAACCAGTGAAGTGTTTCCTGGCACCTAATTTTGCCTAATGTTGCCTGGCATGCAACATTAGGTCTGAATGAAAAAACAGTTTCCAAACATCTTTCTTACTGTAAAGGTAAATTAAATTAATTAATTAAATTCATTAATTACACAGAACTGATTCCATATAGGTGATGCAGAGACAGGTAGATCTTGTTGGGCCCATGCTAGGCTTTGAGTCTGCATGATGAAACTTTATTTTGCGTAACCTACATTACAGTCTGGCATTGATGAACCCCACGTGTGAATATGACCCTGTTGCATGCACAAGTAGAGTTCTGTCTGCTAAAGAAGTCTTCAGAAATGAGGAGCTGCAACACGCCCTGCAGAAAAAAAAAGATCACAGTTGGTTAAAGAACTGGTTATTTTCATCTCCACTGACTTGAGCGCTTGTCACAGTTCTTCAGTCACTGCTCTGCTGCTTAACACGCAGCTGTCATACTGAAACAGGGCCACTCACTGTGGCGAGCTCAGAGACAAGACGTCTAGTGTGTCTTAAACATTCCTGAGGAATACAGCAGTTAGCTTTACAGAGGATATACAGATGGAAGTGGATAAAACTGTAAAAACGCTCCTTGTGGTAATCCATTTTACCAAAGTAAAAGAACCAGTTATTGATCTGATTATGAGTACAATGGAGATTCAAGAGCAGCATTACACAATAAGCTGAGCAGGTCTGTGTTCACAATAAATGCAGTTTATTTCCTTTTTTTTGGCTTTTCTTCTGCAATATCAGCAAATGCAAATGGATCATTTTAATCTCTGAACGTCCCAGATAACAAAAAGTATGCTCTTTTCTGTCCTGTAGAACCACTGAGTAGTGTGTCCTCTTTAGAGGTCCACTTCGACCTCCTGGATCTGACTGAGCTGACTGACATGTCTGACCAGGAACTAGCTGAAGTTTTTGCTGACTCTGATGAGGAGAACCACAATGACTCTCTGGCAGGTAAGGTGTACAATTAAAATACATGTGATTTAACAATAAATACACATTTATTCGCCTAAGAATAGTGGAGAAACCAGTGTATGCTGTGTTCATTTTTTGTTGATCTTCACAGCACATCCTCACTGACCTTATATTATACACTAGGTTCCCTTTTACTAATGTTGTTATAATTCACGAAAGAGAAGTTTAATTTAAATTATAGTAATTAATTTAAAGCACTGGAAATTCCTTCATTTAGGAAATCTAATTCAAATAATGTACACTAATCTCTTGGACGTGTGTATGAAAGAAGTGAGACATTTCTCTCTGTCATAGCAGCTGATACAGTAAAGAGACTAGCATAGCATAATGTACTACTAGAGTGCTACAAAAAAATTGTATAATGATACACATTTTGTTGACAGGAATGTCAGACTTTCAATTGATACACTGCCCTCAACTACAGTTAATAACCCCTTCTAATGCTTTGTTCAGCTAAGAATAAATAATAATCTATAATAGGTTGAAAGTAAGAATGCTCACTTATATTTATCATTCAGGAGATGAGGTATTTTCAGGTGGTGACAGTGACAGAATCTAATACAGAGGATTGTTTGAATCTACTCACACACACAGAGCCGGCAAACACATTGTATATGATGAGACATCTTTTCTATTCCAGTGGAGAGACAACCATCTTTAAAATGTACTATACAGGGTTTTCTTTACACTCTTTCCTCATGTATAATCACTTGGATTTTCTGTTGTAGTTTTTTTACTGTACCATCTCTTTTTACAACGACTATTTTTCTCTACCTTCCCTCTGATTTCTGCTTATCGCTGTTCTAAGTTCAAGTTATGGTCCCAGTTGGCCATCTGTACTAAATGCCAGTGTCTGCAGCTTCACAGCCAAGTATTTAAATTAAACTAAAGTTTACTTCTTACTGCTGCTAGTGTGGATACAACTGTAATGTAGCACATTTATTGAACTTAATGTAAAAGTGTGACAGCACTGTAGACTGTCTCCAACATCACCACACTAAGTGTACTCACTCTCTATTAAACACAGTCTCAGTCACAGTCACAGCTGTACATCACTGTTATGATGTTAAATCATTTAATTGACACAGCCAAAATCCCAACAGATTGACATATTTAGATGAGCGATCTGTTTGCTGTCAATTAGTAAGTGACAACCTCACAATGAGCAAAGTGTGTCATTAACTCTTGTACCTGCATAAATCACAGAAAAAATAGATCAGCCTGTCTCAGTGACAGTGAATATCTTCTCCTTGTTTCAAGTCTTTAGTCTTTTGAAGTCTGATTTTTCATTTTGTGCAGCACCTCTCTTGCTTCCAAAAACTTCCACTTCTACCTGTGACCTGTTTGTGTCTCACACACACCCCTCAGTCTCATAGCTTGCTTTCCTTCTTCATTCCCAGTATCTCTCTGTATGTCTGCCTCTGATATGACTTGTAGAGAGAAGACTAACAAAGCTGCCAGGAGTGCTGTAGATGATTTGGAGAGTCTTCAGTCCAATATATAAAAATGGCAGTGTTTGTAGAGATGCAGTTAATCTACAAATAAATCACAAGCATACAATACATGGAACATATTTTCTGATAATAGGATATTAATTGAAGTTTAAGTTGAAAAAAAAAAAAAGTGTTATATGAAGATGCAATTTATCTGGTTGTTGTCCCAAGTGAGCATTTGTGACAAGTTAACAAAACAGTAAGATAGGGTGTGTTACAGTGACACCGCTGCTTTGCCTTAGAAAAGTTACAGTCAGTGGTTTGAATACAACTGCGCCTGAATGAGTCAGGAACTGCTTAGGAGTTTGGGAGCTGTAAGTCATTATGGGCAAAAATGTTGTGTGCAGACGGACAAGAGAGTAATTTCATATTTCATGCAAGGCAGCTTTTGATGATAAGTCAACAAACCTGCTAGAATTATAACAATGATGTGTTGCAAGTGACTTGTAACAAATACCATCGGAAAATATATTTATTTTAATTTAATTATCCATAATGTAATGAGTCAGGTTAGGCTGAGGATGTTAAGTGACTAATTAATTTGTGTCAGAGTTTGCATTGCAAACTTGGGTCAAGTATTATTGAGCTGTTCTGTGTGAACATTAGCT
>OMLM01008738.1:25544-35560 GCA_900302695.1 Helostoma temminkii
GTAGGGGATGTAGGGGTTGAGAGAGAGGTTAGAGGAAGTACAGAGAGGAGAAGAGAGGAGCAGTAGATGGCTGAGTGAGTGAGTTGGCAAATGTAGGTTCCTGAATAATTAAGTTTTCCCTGCTGGAAACAAGGACCTTCAAAAGCCATTTAAACACTTATATGAATTACTACACTAGGACATTAAGTATAGATGTGTGTATCTTGTTTGTTTGTTTTTTTACTCTGCTGTGTTTCTTATTCTCTCTTTGCCTCTTCCCATGTTTCTCACTTCTTTTAGCAATTGGCAAAATAATTTAGGTTATTCTTATACAGGCAATTAAATGGAAATTTGTGAACAAAATCAATTATTTATACAGAGAGCAGAAAACAAACATGCAGTAATTAGTGTTACATCAAGCATCTTTGTCCAGCTGGTAGTTCTTTGTTTCAAATCAGATGAGGTTGATGAACTACAATGTATCCACATCACTAAAAAACTATCATATCCCTATTATTTGTTATTGAAGCAGTGATATAGTTTTAAAGGATGATACTCTATACTGTGACCTACTGTGTTTCTCTCTGGTGAAGTTTATCATGATCAAGCGATGGGGATTGTTTTATTGACTGGGACTTTGTTTTGGTTCTAGGACAAGACCAATGATTTCTAGACACATGAAGGGATTAAGTTCTTCAGCATATCAGTATCACTTCCATTTAGTCACGTGGTGATCTTGTTTCATTGTGACATATGGATAGATTTGAGACACTTAGGCTGGTGCTGGTAGTGGAGCACAGAGAAACGGGAAATAATGCATCCGCACAGCAACAGACTATTGACATTTCAGTCAGAAACACACCATGTCACATGATGTTAGAACAGGTGCTAAAAATCTGCTAACACCTGCAGTGATGCTTTGGATGCAACATGTTTGTCTCCAGTGGTGATTTGTCTTTTAGGACCATAAAAATCTAATTTTATAGACCCCCTATAAAACCACATGAAAAATGTCAGACCCAGGCTAAATTTGCTGACTTTGGGGGCACTCCAGGCTTTTAATGAAATTACAGATTATCTTTGAAAAATACTTGCAATGGGTCACAAATACTCAATGGTCTGTGCTATGATTGGGTTGCAGAAATGAAACAACTTTTGTTTTGTCTGTGACTTTTCAGGTTTTCTGTTTCAGAAACATTAAATTATGCAGCACCAGACAGACTGAAAAATGAATTGGCTGCTGGCCAGTAGCACAGAAGGAGACAGCACCCCATAGCTTAAACTATTCTGTATGCAAAAGCAAGCAAGTGGCAAAAATGAGGAGCAGAGAACAGAAAAATCTATTTATATGGGAAGATACATTGTTCCTCTACTTCTAAGGTGTGCAACATTCTCTGTGTGTGTTCAGTCCTTTAATTAGATGTCAGGGCAGAAACAGGTTAACAGACACAGAAACATTCCACACACTGAACGGAAAAATATTTTGTTTTACAATGAAACAAATTCATTACCACATCACAGACACATAAATGCATTTGTCACACTTGCAGCAGCAGACTACTTCACGCTGAAAAGGCTGTAGTCCTCATTAAAATGAAGTGGCTTTGCCATCAATCTTCTAAGATCAATGTGTCTCTTTTTTCTGTTTTGCTGTGTCTCAGCCTTTAATGTGTGGAAGAATATGGATGTAATTTTGATGACATATATAAAAGCCAGTTATGACATTTCACTGATAGACAGTGAAAGGCAGAGGGAGTTGTCAGGTCTCTGTATGAAATTTCTTCTGTTCACTTGTCTTCTTGGCAGGATTTAGATCACCACCAAGTGGGCTGAAGTGGCAATAGCCACAAAACTGAAAGACATTGTATGATTAATATAAAAAAGGTATTAGTTGCCATAGATGGCCAAGTTGTTTTGAGTAGCAGCAGAGTATGGCATTTAAATATTTTCTGGTTTGTACAAACAAAAAATCTGTATAAACAACAGCCCATGATGTGTTTAGAAATGGGGGGCGAGATGCGAGGCATCTAATGGCTAGGAAAACAGCAAGAACTACCCCTTGCAAGACCGTTGTTGCATTTTAACAGCTAATCTCTGGGGATAGTAGTGAGCAGGTGTGAAACGTGACAGTTGTAGTGATTTCTTTATGTCTGTGTCCAAACAACATAAACACTGAATCTCTACTAACCAAGACTTTGGATTCCTATTGAAAACAAGTCATTATGCATTTGATTCTCAGGTTCCCACCAGCCTGTGCTGCCCAGAGGTGGGTACATGCGATCTCCCTCATGGACACGCTGCAGTAAAGTCGAGCCCCCACGAGAGAGAAAGCACCACAGCGACTCAGACACCGCAGAGCCCTTAATGAAGCTGGAAAGGCCAAAGCAGCCATGATATCTGAGGTGAAACAAGCACGTCGCAGAAAGAGAAAACCCAGTGCCAGACAGACACAGCCAGAGCAGGAACAAAAAGCAGACCAAGAAGCCCCCATCTGCCAACATGCACTCACATAATGTTTCATGGTGCTGAATAGGTGAGTTCAGGTTGAACTCTGGACACTGTGCTCTGTTCTTTAACTAAAGATGTTGAGATGTGCAATACACACACTCTCCTTCGCTCTCCCTCTCTTCTCTTTCTCTATCACACAGACACACAATCATTGTGTTTTTCATGCAAGGGGTTTTTAATGCAGTCTGGGCTGCCACTTGATTTTTTAGCTTTGTTTTTGAATAACAGACAGGGTATAAGATGATCAGTATAACAGCATGTGGTGGGAAATAGACAGTGAAACAGTGAGATTGGCACTAGAAGCTACTTTATGTTAAAACCTTCCACATGAAGTTCAGACACTGCCTTGTTAATTCAGTGTGAATAAACAGGGCTCGTGTTTAAACATTAATGGATAGAAAAAAAATAATTATGATGCTGAGGATGTAACTTAATTGTGTTGCTTGAAAATGTGACAGGGTTTTTTGTTGCCAGTAAATAACATACCCTGAGAGGTGGAAGTGGGTTTCAGTGAGGCTACACTATCCATCAGATGCTCTCCATCCAATGAAGGAATGTGTGCTGTTATTTTCTATGCCTAAATAAAAATATTGCACTTCTCTCGCTGAATTGTACTTACAGTGCCCTCCAGAATTATTGGCATTTGGTGCAGATAACTCAAAAGATAAACAGACCAAGTACAGTAGCTGCTATATACAACTCACTTTTAAATCTTTAATACTTGTTTCAAAATTAGCTTTTCCATGCTCCTTTCATTTTTAAAGTGATCGCAGCTGCTAAGATAATTAAAGTTGGTAACCCACAAGTGAGTTGTCAAATTCAATTTAGAGACATGCATTTCCTAGATGGGCAGTACTTGAAGCAGTTAGAAATAAAGGTAGATTTGCACAAGGTGGATTTGGTCAGATGCCAAAAATATAACAAAGTGCCAAAAACATTGTAATGGATCTTTCAAAAGATGAATTAAATGTTGAATGCAACAGTTCTCATATTTCTAAGCAAAAGTAACAGCAGAATACTTGATTTATTTGTCTCGCATTTACCTTGTCTATCCCAGGAGTGCCAATAATTCTGAATTCTGTTACACAATGGATCAAAAGTAACACTTTGATGGCTGAGGAATAAATAAAAGTCTTAAAAATGTATATGTTTGTGTGATTTGTGATGTTACTACAATGTGAAGTTATTAAAGTTATTTAATTAATTAAAGGTAAAATCTCTAAAGTCTGATATATGAAATGTCACTGGAGCACTATTAATATAGTGACACAGTTGGATAGGACAAGCTGCAAAAAATGCATTGCATTAATAACAGTAGTACTGGGTATACAATTAATCTTGTGTTTTTGGTGGAAAGTGTTTTAAAAAGATTACAGTGTATTAAAAATTCCAGTAGGTCTACAGTATGTGTTATTTGTCGGCATCACACATGTGTCACACGTTGATTGGTTAAACTGTATTAAAACAATCCTGACATTTATTGAAATGAATTTGTCCCTTAGGCAAAGCTGGTTTAACACAATGACATGAAAATACTGGAAAAACAGGACAAACCAGTAGTGACTAAAAGTGTTTAATAGGCTACTGGCTGGAGGCTTGTGTGACTCACACCAGCCTCATTAAAATCATACTTCGCTGACGTAAAAATGAATATTCATGAAGCAAAAACAACACATTGTCAAGCAAGAACAAAACGCAACATAAAACACATTGACATAAAACCATCCTGCTGATTTCTTATCATTTAAAGCTGTAATCCTATTATACTAGTAATGCTACTAGAGACACTAGTAACATTCAAGGAGTGGTTTCTCAAATATATTAAGTAAGAGTGCTAGATAATTATCTTTCCACATAATCAGAAAAAACATTAAAACAATCCACGGTTGATTGAAAAAATGTTTTCCTGGAGGGTGTACAGGTATTGAGACTAAAATGGTCACACAAATTTAATAACAAACAATTAACTTTTTTCCACACTAACAAGACTAAATAAGAAAATAAGAAATAAGAAAGCCTCAACCTGACGCTAATTCATAAATTAAAGAAAGATAAAATCTATAACTAGACAGCAGTAGTACTGACTGTTGTGACTTAGATATTTTAAAGAATAAAGCCAACAATTTTCTACCTGATTTTAACATATTTATCTGTACCACAGAGCTGCACTGTTGTTCAGTGTTTGTTATCAGTAACAGAAATATAAAAAATGGCTAACCTTATCCTTTAAGAGACAAGTTAAGAACCTGTGAGGTAGTGAGAGGAGTTAAAAATCTAGCTTACAGTATATTTGTTACACCAGTCAGTTGGTTTCAGTGCTACAATAAGTTCCTATATTATTTTAACATAATTATCTGTACCATAGAGCTGCACTGTTGTTCAGTGTTTGTTATCAGTAACAGAAATATAGAAAATGTCTGAACTTATCCTTTTAAAAATCCCTTTAAAAATCTTGTTATAAATCTAGTACAGTATGTCTGTTTTTAGCTTACAGTATATTTGTTACACCAGTCAGTTGGTTTCAGTGCTACAATAAGTGCCTACGTTGAAATCTACTGTACATCAGTGCAGATTCTGAAAAACAACTTCAAGTTCCACAAATCTGCAACACTGTGTGCTTATCTTAAACAACTGAAAAAGAAGAGAAAAACCTGGTTCCCCTACTCACTATAACACTTATTTTATTTAACCACCATCAGAATTAAATGGTGCCTGAGACTGGACATTTTCTTATTGGAATTATTCATAATAAGAATAAGTTCTTTTATGCTAAAACTGAGTAAAGGTGAATAAGAATAACTCAGAAGGACGAGATGCTGATACATGTACCTTTCACACAGAGGTGGTAAGTAACAGGTAAGTGCATTTACTAAAGTACTGTACTTAAGTACAGTTTTTAACTACTGGGGTATTACCATTGTATGGTATTTACTTTTACTCCACTACATTTATTTTGACAGCATTAGTTATCAGTTACTTTTGGCTAGTTATTTTGTGGCACTGTGCTGTGATACAGTGTATTTGTCAGTGTTATTGCACTGGGAGAGATGTGGGGAAGGATGTAGAAGGAATGTCCAGTAGATTAAGCTACAAATTGCTTTTTCACAGAAGCTTATTGACTCATGATTGCATCATAATGATGATGAGTAAGCAATTTTGAGTTATCCCTGGAATATAAATACTAATTGCACGTTGCATAATCCTGCTCCTTAAAGAACTCCGACAGGCTCCAGTCTAGACCAGATGGTGTATACTTTATACATATTCACCTGAATCCAGTGAATTTTTTACCTTGAGTCTGTGTCCACCTACAGATAAAGGGAAGATTTGTTTTGCTGACGCTGCAGATGTTTTTCACCGTCCTTGTTCTTGTTCCAGTTCCAGTTTAGGCCTTCAGTTGAGGAGGTGTCCTCTCCAGACTCCCCCAACCCTTCAAACTCTTCATATGATGACTTCTCTTGAAAGGGACGAGGTCCTAGCAGCTCTACCATGTCTGCCTTGTCTAAAATCTCCTTTTCTAGAAGACGTTTTGCCACCTGCAACACATGAATGAAAATGAGGTTAACTTAACCATCTTTAAAAATGCATGTGGTGTTACTAAAAGCAGACTTCAAAAACAGACCTTAAAACATACTGAAGATCAATGGAAATAGTATTAGTTACAACTAATACTAGTAGTATGATGTTTAAATAATGTTTATTATAATACCACAATTACTTATTTAATTACTTGTTTAACTTGCAGTAGCTGATGTTACCCAAAATCCTCACAATTATTCTAATTTAAGCAAAGGAAATATCAGTTACTGCATCATACTGTTCAGGGAACAGTGAAAATACTTCTTACCTTCTCCACCATTTCCTTCTTATCACTGACAAGCTCAAGCGTTCGCTGGAAGGCAGCATCTATGAGCAAGCGGACCTCCTGGTCTATAAGCTGGGCTGTAGGCTCACTGAAAGGCTTCTCAGTCACTATGCCACCCTGCTGTTGGAGGTCAAAAGAAACTGGACCCACTGCTTCATTCATTCCAAACTGTACAACCTAAAGTACGAAGAGAAATGCAAAAAGAAACGGAACATTTTTACATTCTGTATAAAGGTTCTTTATTTGTTCTTTTTAGCACAAGAGTAACCCAATATTGACTCATTACCACCTCATCTGTCACTACAATGGATTCATTTAAACCCAGACTCATATACAGTGGCTAATGTGGGCATTTCTAGTGTTAAATGTGGTAATAACCTGTGCATAGGCAGACTGGGTGACTTTCCTGAGATCATCTTGTGCTCCAGTAGTGATTCGACGAAAGAAAACCTGCTCGGCCACTCGACCCCCCAGCATCATGCACATTCTGTCAAATAGTTGCTCCTGAGTGAACAGGTACTGCTCCTTAGGCAGGTACTGTGCATACCCCAACTTTTTACCTCTGGGAACAATGGACATCTGAAAGAATACATTATAATCAAAGTAATTATCAATATGCAAGTGCTGCAGAATAATTCAGACAGTCAAGCAGCAGTGTAAGAGATAACAGGAAGGACATGGATCAAATACCCTAAGTAGAGGGTCTGCATGTTCTAGGAACCAGCCAGCAACAGCATGTCCAGCCTCATGAAACGCCACAGTAGTCTTCTCTGAAAGCTGTAATACTTGAGTCTTTTTCTCTAGACCTAAGAGCAACATGGACATTCAAAGACTTTTAACTAATGCACAAAAGAACATACAGTAAGTATGGAAGAATCTAATTCTTACAGGGAAGGTTTCTTTTAAAAAAAAAAGATCTCAGTGAAACCATCTGTTTCATTAAATGATTCAATAAATAATATTAAAAAGTCTCAATGACATGTTAGTGCAGTACATTAACATTTCACATTTATGGACCAATAAAAATACATATCAATATAAACTAATATGTAATTGACCAAAACCTCATATTACATAAATGTATAGCAAACTAACCACTTTAAGACCATTGCATTTACCACTAAGTTTATGTGGATGCATTAGCCATTTCCAGTAGTTATTCTATATAAAGTATTGTGATAATATGCATAAATGTGGTTATGAACTTACCTCCAATAATTCTGTCAATTGCTTGCTCAAAGTGCTTAGCACTGATATACTGGTCAAGGTGACGAGCAGCCATAAGAGCAGCCTCATTACACACATTAGCAATATCAGCTCCTAAAACACACACATGGGGCATCCGAATCAGGTCAGACTAGAATGTGATTTAAAACGGATAAACAAATAAAAAAGGTAAAATGGCAAAAATAAACACATTTCTTGATCTTACCAGTAAAACCTGGGGTTAGTGCAGCCAATTTCTTGGACAAGACCTCTACTTTTATACTGGAGTCCAGTTTAAGAGGTCTTAAATGAACCTTAAAGATGGAGGCCCTGCCTTTTATATCTGGTGGGCCTGGAATCAAAGAAGCAAATATATTACAAGGTTTAGCATGCCTTCCAGGAAGTGCTCTTGTTCAAACAAAAGACAATTAAGTTCTGAGTAAATTAAGATTAAAAGAACTGTCAGTGCAGAAGTGGTGTCATCATGTTAAAAACTTACTGACGCAGAGAAAATATTCTTACAAAGTGCTACACAAGGAAACACAAGTGCAAGAGTCAAACAATTCAACTTTGTGAAGGTGTTTAAAACACATTAACGGTTTCAGATTCTGAACTTCATGAGGATGTAACTCTAATCATAAACACCTCATAATGATACAAAGGTATGAGAGATTGTGTGATTAAACATATGAATAAACTACAGTTAATCTTGTGTCCTAATTAGAAAACCTTTACAAAATGAATCCTCCATCCAGGCTAAACCCACACTTATTTTTGTTTACACAATGACTTGACACAATTATGTAACAAGTTACATAATAAATTACTGATTAGAACAATTATACAACAACACTTTTTACAAATATCAGAAGAAAAGGCTGGAGGAACAGAGAAACCTAACAATGCAAAGAGGAGCAGTAAATCCCATCCCTCATGTTGGCCTCCAGTTATCTAATCCCTCTTTTATAGAAAGCCAGCTTTCTCTTTTTGACCCAGTTGTGTTTGTCACAGGGAATCTGCCCTGCCCACCAGTGTCCAACGTTGCTGGCATTAAACAAATTAAACATCAACAGGCAGAAAAAGAGTAACCATTATAACCACAAAGATAAAAGCGAACAGTATGTAACACGTGCTGTTAATCATAGCATGACCAGGCACAAGAAAAAAAACAGAAACAAATCTAATAGCCTTGAAGCTAAATGGAAATTATGGATACCATAAACAAACATTATGAGGTCATAAGATATGTATACAGCCATACTCAGCACCTCATCTGAAACAGGCACATGCATAAATAAATGCTAACAAAGTTAAATGTGGATCTGCATGCACATTAGGGCCACTGAATTGAATTTGCAGCACAGTATCTGGTGTGTGAGGTGGCACAGCAACACATTCATGCATCAACATAGAATTATGAAACACCTGAGGGGAAGAACGTTTGCTTCTAAGTGAAGAGGAAATTCTAAGTCCAAAGAAAGCAAAATTACATCACTGAAAAAGGGCACATAGGGGCATGTCATATTATTTGTTCAGAATCATTATACTGGTAAGATGCAAGTCAAAATGTTAATGATGAAATGAGTTAAGAAGGAACTTTTATAACGTGACGTTTCACTTAAAAGAGCAACAACTGATCCATACAAAATGTGGAAACTCATATTAACAGTGTTAAAAAAATGTATTCTAACATTTAAAATAGTTAAATTGAAACAACTAAATGATGCAAAGACCTGTGCATATATGATGCATGCAATTAATGATGTTGGGCAAGAAAATGCGATGAAAAATTTACCTATATAAATATGTCGATCAAAACGTCCGGGCCTCATCAGTGCTGGATCCAAGATATCAATGCGATTGGTGCCAGCCAAAATGATTACATTGGTGCTGCTGTTGAAACCTGTAAAGAAAAGGAGAACATTTTACACCAGGAATGAGATAAAGATCCAAACAACAAAAGAAGCAGCATTATTGAATTAGTGCCAACCATCCATTTCCACAAGCAGCTGGTTGAGGGTGTTTTCCTGCTCGCTCTGGTCACCAAAGTTCCCTCTGCCTCTCTTCCTGCCCACTGCATCAATCTCGTCAATGAACAGGATGCAGGGAGCATTCTTTCGAGCCGTAGCAAACATATCCCTGATCTAATATAGGACAGTTAGATATAGTTAAACAGTTTAATATGTCAGAATGTGCAGAAGCCTGCATTCTACTCAGTACTGACCCTCGCAGGGCCCACGCCAACAAACATCTCCTGGAACTCTGAGCCGTTGACGGTTACGAAGGGGACGTTGGCTTCCCCTGCAGTGGCCTTAGCTAGCAAGGTCTTCCCAGTTCCAGGTGGCCCTGACAACAATGCGCCCTGAGGACAAAAATTATACAGTTCTGTACGTTTAAAGCTACAATATTGCAATTTGCCCTCAAAATATCTGTGGGACTTCATAGTTATTCTTCCATT
>OMLM01008738.1:48671-79763 GCA_900302695.1 Helostoma temminkii
CAGTGTCCTTGAGTGTTTTAAAAGGTGCTTATAAATAAAATGTATTATTATTATTATTATTATTATTATTACAGTCACCATAATTGTCCACTGAATGAAATCCAATAATTGCTCATATTACATAACATGTACATAACTTGGTTCAAATAATTTTCCCTTGAACTAAACTACTCTGTAAACAGGTCACAGGTGAGGTAAGTAAGGTCCTATTCTACACTTTAGATGTACTGAGATGACTTTACCATGCTGTGGGGGCGTCTTGCCTTCTTGGGGACCATCTTCTTCCTCTCCTCGATCGAAGGGATTGAGGCGGGTTTGACGGAAAAGTGCAAGTCTCTCATCATACTCCATTTCATTGGCTACATCTAAGGTAAACAAGATATTATAGTCACAGTCAAAAGTTGGTTTATTAGATCATAACCATCGCAATCATGAGTTGTTCAAAGATGCAATGAAACACAACCCAGGAGCTAACAAGTTCACAGATTCAAAAAATATATGTAAAAAATACATGTTGTCCTCAAAGCTGCATCTTATTATAATGATGGTTGGTAAAGAATCTAATACACTTATTGTGCCACTTGGGCTGCCTCTGAACATACCAGAAATATAGTATCATACACATATGTTTCACCTATTTAAATTATAATTCTCTGGATGAGTGATACAGCAATTTAGTTTTGCATTTGAAACTTGTATCAGAGATCATTTAATTAAACAGCATAAGTTAAAATATATCTTGACTTTAAGTCCTTACTCCATATCAAAGGCATGAAACTGGATGCTTCACTACCTAAAGCATGGCTTACTATCATTTTTCATTAGTCACGTCTTTTGAATTACACAATTTTACATTACAACACAGCTATTCTGCTGTATACAATCAACTTCCTGAAGGGAAGACATCTTTAAGATGATTTTCCCTGACTTTACAAACCAGTCCAGAGCCACAGATGGTTTGTTTCACAGCATGACTGCTAGTTTCTTTGGCTAATACACATTTAATTTTTAATGTTACATTATGTTAATGCTTTGAAAATTAAAGCCACATCACTCCAGTGTTCAAACGTTTAACAACACTGCCACTAAGATGCCTGCAAAGCTGACTAGTGGGACTCATTTCTGAATAATGATATGAATACAGACGTTTTAACCCTTCTTTAAGATTTTTTTTATTAGTCATGGAGCTCGGCACAAGGGGTCTTGCGAGCAAACTATGCAAACCCTGAGTGATGCTATAGACACGTTGTACCTCACCTCACCTATTATAACCAATCAGGGCTGCTGTTGATAGTCATCCTCTGTTACGCGGTAACATTGACTATCCCTCCCAAATATGTAGAATATAGCATAAATTTTGTGCATCAACATTAGTACACAGACGTCAACGACCAGCTAGTTAACGCTAGCTAGCGGTAGCCAATTAGCTTTAAAAAACAAACCAGTCATCTGTTGTTTTGATGCTAACGTTAGCTAGCATAGTCTGGTTGGTAGCTTACCCCGTTCTTGGCCTTATTTATCACCAGGGAACCAGCAGCTGTACGTTAGGTAAATATAGTTTACGGTTGACCCCTGTAGTTAATATGAACAGTTGTGCCAGTGTTGTTTTGTCTCTGTCATCAGCAACATCACAAGACGAAAAGTGTCAAGTCATTCTACGTCGAATGATCTAGTTCCGGTTTATATTTTCTAAATAAAATAATTATGCAATGTATTATGTGATAAATATGAAGAAATGACGCGTCTTGATATGTTTCGTAAAATACCTGAATAAAACATAGTCCACCCGTCTTTTGTATTGGGTGTAGTAAAATTAAGCTACACCACCTGACATTTAATTAATGATTCAACTTTTATTTTGAAAACCATCGGATCTTTGGTCCGGTCTTATTTCCTGTCGACAGAATAGCAGGTACTTTCCAAATATAATCAGATAAATGAACTTGAACCTGCCTGTATATCATAATAAGACTATTGCTCCGTTTATTGCGCTCTCCGTCTGATAAACATGAAAATTTAAGAGTTATTATCAAAAGTTAAGGCACATGATTTTGTAAAGTTGTCTAACAAATTAGTTTATAGCTGCCAGTGAAATTATTTCTACAAATGCTCTTGTTACAACAATCACAGTTGGATTCTTGTCATCAGTAACCAAGATAAGGAAGCTTGTAGGTTCTTGTAGGCTGTGGACTTCCCTTGGCATTAAGGAAGGACAAATTGGCATGACACCGCCAGCTTCAACATGACAACATAACTTTAAATTTTACTAGGCAAACCATAGGGTTATCATGTTGTATTATAAATTGGTTTCAACTGCATATTTTTAAGAAACCTTAAACTCCACACAAAACAGTATTTCTTGTTCTCTTCTCATGTCATCCTCACTAAACTTGATAGCTGGTGATTTTTATTTGCTATTTCAGGCTTGTGCATGTTAAACAGCAGTGCCATCTTATTTCTCTCTTGAATTAATTATGCACACGTCAGCCAAACTACTACAAATATAGTACTGTTTGTATTATGAATATTCCATACAATTACCAAGTTCATGCTGTCTACCATACTATGTCAGGTTTGTCTGTAATTTAGATGATGTAACAGTGAGTGGAGAGCCGAAGCTTGGTTGAACTGTAATAGCCACAGACTGAATGGTGTTAAATGGTTTTATTACCTCTCTCTAATATGGGACTTTGCAAGTCAAACGCTTCTGGCAACATTTCAGTAGCAGATGAGGAAATTAGTAACCGGCCTTAAAATATGTTACTGTGAAGCTGTGAAGATGAAATTTCATGAATATTACGTTTAAACATCCATATCAGCAGCTGACAGTCTTTAGAGTATTTAGCAAATGTTTTTTACGGTTAAGCAGTTCCTGGAAGATAGCCCATCTGAAGTTCTTAGAGAGATTAGTGTAAAGCCAAGGGCAAGATTTGAGCCAAAATGTTGGAAACATCCATGAATTATGTTAATTTTTCAAATGAGAAATGAGCAAAAAAAACCAATGTGCTGCATTTAGAAATAAGAGCAGTCTGTTTTACATCAATTTAAATGTTTTTCAAAACTTGTTTTATATAGTAGTTATTGTCTTAGTTTAGCAAACTGGTTGTTATATCGGGTCTTGTATGTCATGCTTGAAAAGCATAACAAATAAGCAAACATTCATGTTTAATAAACATAATGCTTTTGCTTAGATGCTGTGTTAAAGCCACGATGTTTTCCGTAATAAAGAGATCCTCTATTTAGTGCTGTTTCCTGTCACAAAATACTATGCATGTGACCCATTAGCTGCAACAGAAATATGACTTTGTATCACTTTTAATGCGATTTATGACACCAAAATTATTTTTAAGTGGGTGTTCCTTTTTAACTTAACTAAATTTATGACCACATAACACACATATATAATGCACATGAGCTCCTGCACTTCACTGGTTGTCCAACTCAGTTTCAGTATAACTTCTTCTATAAAAAAAGGCAATAAGATGATAAATAAGGCATACATAATCAGAATCCAAATGTGCTTTATTGTTAAGTATGCTCACTCATACAAGGATTTGTACACAGGACAACATCATACATGGAAAAGTACACAGGAGAGCATCACACATATAAAGACAGAACATAGTAAAGTGTTTATGTAGACACATAGTTGAACATGTAGCCTACGGAGAGAGGCTTTCATAAGCATCAGTTGTTCTCTTGAATAAGACTATTAAATGGTGGTCATGGCATAATCGATTGATGGGCTTCTGCATAATAACCAACAAAAAAAGTCTATTTTTAGACAATCTGAAAACCCTGTATGACAGGGTGGAGGTCAGGCCCTTCTGAGAGACTGTGGCTTCCAGGGGAGGTGACCAAGAATTATAAAATACTGCAAGAAAGTCACAAAACAAGCAGGGAATGGAGGACCACTATACTGAAAAGGACCCATAGTGTGTGTGTGTGTGTGTGGCAGAGTGTCAGTCACATCACCACTACAAGATTAATGAAGACCCACTCCCATATGTGGACAAAATTCTTGGTACCCTTCTTTAAAGAAAAGAAAAACTCAAAATGATGACTGAAGGTATCACAGTTGTGCTAATATAAAGTACAACAACATGACTTGAAGTGTGATACCATGCAGTGATGTCTATGACAGAATCATGCCTGTTTTTCACAGGCATCCCAATATTGTGTTTCAGCATTGTGACCAGAGACTTCTCCAGATTCTTAGAAACGTTGTGTACATGATGTTCAAAGTAATTTTACAATGAGGGACATTATTCTGAAACAGTTTGACAATTTGTAGGCACAGCTTTTCAAAGATTTGTGAACATCTCTTTACTTCCGAGAGATTCTGACTCTGTGCTCTTTTTATACGCAGTCTGACATGTACTGAGACGTTTTGTGTTATGCTTTGGACCCTGACACACCAACAAGTTAGTTTTTAAAGAAAAAAAAAACAAACAGTCAAAACAGTCCACAATCCAATAATTACAGTCCAGGATCCAGAAGCAGGTTCAGTCCAGGAGGTCAGAATAAGCAGAGAAGAGATCAAACTTACAGAATCCAGGGGGGTCAGGAACATGAGATGGGATCAGGTCAGGCTGAGGGAGATGAGGCAGAAAAACACATGACTAGAGAGTTGCACACACCAAAAACATGTAAGCAGACAATCCAGCAGATAACTGAAGGAACCAGATCTGCTTATAAAGGGACTGGCATGGGTGAAAATCGTTAGACTGATTGGCAGAGTGAAGCAGAGCAGAAAGTGCGTTAAACAGGTGTGAGTGGTTTGACTGATTGGGTGAGTGTGTGAGCAGCAGAGCAGAGTAGGGGTGTGGTTAGAAGTCAAAAGACTTTTTCAATTTTACTTACACCTTCACTTACACCTTTCCCCTTTACTTACACCTTTCCACTACCCTAATTCTCAGTTGGTGCTGCACAAGGCTGTGAGCTGACTCCCTTCCTCTATTCTTCCTACATCTATTAGTGGGTGCCTCCACATCTTACAAACACAACCATTAGATTTGCAGATACAACAATAATAGAGCTGATTGGAAATGAGGAGGAGACAGTCTGGCAGAGCGGTGCTCACAAAACAACCTGGCACTGAACATCAAAATAACTAAGGAACTTATAATTGACTTTAGTTCCATAGTGAGTGCACTAACATTCTGCATAACAGTGTGTTACACAAAATGTTCAGCAGCTGAAAACACAGCTCTCAGGAGAGTCATAACCACTGCCCAGGACATAATCAGCCACCCCCTTTTCTCATTGGATGAAGAGTTAGTATTTTCGTATTTAAGTATTTTACATTTTTTATGCTGTGGACTATATCTAGACATTGTTTGGTATTTGTATCAAAGTTAATATTAGTTTGTTTATAACATCTATTTGCGTCCATCCCTCTGGGTCCAACCCTAGGGGTCAGAACATTGGTGTCTGGTTAATATGGATAACCCTTAATATTTATAACTTGAGCCTGTTTGTTGTTTGTGTGCTGAAACTTCTCTTAGCTGTGAACAGAGCTGCTTTGTACAGCTGAATGAAGGACGAAGTAACAACCTCAGCCCTAACTATAAGCACGCTGCTCCCTGCAAATTATACTGTCACATTTTGGCCATCTTTTGGGCTAATCAGCAGTAATTACAGTCAGGCGGCAGGTCATCAAGTCTGTGCTCACTTGTGTTTTTCTATCAATCATCCATAGTGTACGTACTCTGGTTTCAGATGCCTTCACTTTTTGCACTTCTCGTGTACTACATTTTGTAAATATATTTATAAATCAAAAACTTAAATCTGTAATGTACAAAAGTATAGTATAGTATATAGTATAGTAACAAGTAACTCTCCTTGCTTTTGTTTCCACAAGCTTCACAAATCTGTATTTGACACAACTGCGTGACATGACGACCTTTTGACAGAAATGTAATTTGTATAGTTCCGTTTTTTTACTGTATCACTTCTTCTATAGTATACAGTGATCTTTCAAAGAGCCTCTTGAATGGAACCAGTAGATTTCTTTCTTTCCTGGCAAACCCTGTTAAGCTCTGTCACACAGGAGTGGAAGTGTCTATTAACTGCCACCTTCAGGTCTCTCTACAGATGTGCTATGGTATTTAGGCAAGGGACTCACCTCTCATCCTCCTCTCATTCAGCTGGGCCTTAAATGCTTCTGTGTTAATAAGCACTGTCCCACAAAAAACAGTTGAGTGTGACAATAGGTAAAACGAATTGTAAAGACAGCTGAACAACTTAATGTCTCAAAATCTTGAGACATTTTTGTTTAATAGACAGATACACTAACAAGTGAGAGCATATTCAGTGACCTTCTCTTCTGTCTATTCTCTGATGCGTAGTTTTCTATAGTCTTCTTGATGTAGCTGTGGAACAGGATACTAATTTGCCAGTAACTGAAACTTTAATATACTACAGTACTTGAAACACATTCACTGTACTCAGGTGATCTCCATTTATCTATTTATCTAAGTGACTCCTTAAACCAGTTGCCTGCACCAGTTGTGATTTCCGTTAGTTACTTTAAAGGGGATGAATAGCTGTGCAATCATTCATTACTGAGTGTTAAAAAATGAAAAAGAGAATTCTAAGATGGCTTTCGTGAAATAAGAGAATATTTTTGACTTCTGTTTCTTTCTAAAATGTCTAAAAAATTATTACATTTTCTCAGTGATGTTCCTGTAGGAACTAAACTCAACATAGCAATCTATGGATTAATTTAAACAATTAAGCTTTTTAATTTCTTCCATGAAGATTTATTTTGATTCCAGTTGGAAATCCCCTACTCTTCAATGCTCTTATTTACACCACAGCTACTAAACTTGATCATGAGTTTAAAAAAGGAGCATCTCCAAAATATCTCTGTTGTGTGACATATCAATGGTCCTTTTGTCTGCTGAGAGGACCAAATCTCTTACATACATTCATATGTTCAAGTTGCATGTAAGTATGTTAAGTATGTTAAGGTGTGTGCTATCTCATAGTGCTAAACTGTGCATAATTAGAGGGATTGCAGACTCCTGTCCTATTGGCATTCACATCAACAGAGACTTTTGTTCTGATTTTTGGTTTTTAATAACTAAAACAGCTGAGAGTGTATCAGTATCAATTTAGAAAGAACCGGAAAATATGATGAATAATAATACTGTTATTATTAATTTACCACAATTTTCGTAGTTTTGACCTTTTTTATTCGAGACAAATAAATCATGTAAACATTTTCACAGATTACATCTAATACATATTCGTTTTATACAAAACCTTTA
Organism: Helostoma temminkii; assembly: GCA_900302695.1. Classification (NCBI taxonomy): domain Eukaryota; kingdom Metazoa; phylum Chordata; class Actinopteri; order Anabantiformes; family Helostomatidae; genus Helostoma; species Helostoma temminkii. Next base: position 55,946 of record OMLM01008738.1, read on the forward strand.
TTGTATAACATAACCCTGTTTCACTCAGTTTCAAGTTAACAGTGCTGATTTTTCTGATTGTTCTACCAACAGCTTGTCCAGTATGCACCTAATCAGGTTTATTTGTACAAAAGCACTGCACACCAGAGTTTTATTACTGATAGAAGTTATTTTAAAAGATTTATACAGCAGGTGTTATAACCAACCATCTGTCCATTAGCAATCCTCTGTTACCACTGATACACCAGAAAATAAGAAAAATACAGATAATCAAGTCATGCTGTTAACACAGAAATACAATTATAGTTTCTACAAAAAAGAAAAACACCAGTAGAAAAATACACAGAAAAATATCAAGGATTAAATTCCTAGATAAGTGGAAAATGTGTAAATGATATAATACTGAGCAGCAGTTGTTCAAAAATTATAAAGTACAAGAGTCTACATTATTGTCAGTATTGACGTGCACATTTTGTCATTATCTAACTAGTAAAGGTCCATTATTTTTGTCTTGGCAGACGGCCTGATCATGGGACCTGTGAGTCTTTTCCCTTCATTTTGGAAACAACTGTCTGTGAAATCGCCAGTTCTGTGTTGGAATTACAGCAACTCTGAACTTAATGACTCAAATGCAGACAGCCCATGTGACTGCATTTCAGTTTGTGTTAAGGAAATGGTCAGGTAGAATCTGAACTATAAGTCCTCCATACATCATTTTAACCAGTTTTCTTTGGGGGTGATGGAGTCAATCACAGTTGTGACTGAACGAGAGGCAGGGTGCACCTGTCCATCACAGGGCTGATGTATAGAGACAGACAACTGTTCACGCACTTTCACACCTGTGGGCAATTTTGAGTCACCAGTTGACCTAACTACATGTCCCTGTGGGAGGAAGCCAGAGTACCTGGAAGACACCAGGCACAAGGGCAATGTGCAAACTCAATACAGAAAGGCACTTAGTCAACCAGCGGATTTGAACCCAGGTCCTACTAGCTTGGTTCCAACAAACCCTTAGGGTCAGCAAAGAGTTGTAGGATGTCATAGGGTACATAAGACGATAATAAAATAAATGGCTAACTTGTTTTAAGATCCATATGTTGTACATCCCAAAACAATGTCATCTATATCCATATACTTGCTGTACTTTCATATATGCGCCACAAGAGTCTAATAGCAGTGTCTACAGTATTTACAACAACTTGCCTACAGGGCATCTGGAGTAGTCTTTTACTTACTTAATCTACATAACTCAGACTCCAGATCTTAAGTATGTATATAAAGCTTATGTATGCACATTTCGGAGAATCACACAGACTTGGAGAAATCTAAATTAAAGATGCCTTCATTCAAACACCCTCTTTTGGGCCTTAAGCCTACCACAAGGCGAGCTCATCAGCTGTTCCCATCTATTTTTAATTATTTCAGTCATTCGGACAACAAGCGTTTTAAAATTGTTTCACACAATTTTAAGGCACATTCCTCTCAAATTTCACTTGTGTCTGTTGTACCACACTTAACTCTTGATTTAAATTATATAAACTGTGTTCAGTCATTACTATTATCAGACTCTAAAAGTTTGTCTTTGTAATGATGCGCACAAAAAAGGACGTGTAAAACATAAAGGGAGAGAGTAAAAAGGCCTGGTCATGGAGACCATCATGCTTCATCTCTCCTGTGGTAATAAATTCTCTATTACACATCAAAGTAAAATTAAAACCTTGCATGATAAAGATTTTGTGTGTATCGCTGAGTTTAAATCTAATCTCCCTAGGAAATAGATTACATTTCTGGCATAACGCCAGAGACCTTCGTTCAGATTATTCTAGGTTAAATAGCTCAGTTAAACAGCACGTTAATATTCAGTTTTAATAAATAAAAAATGTTGCAAGAAATTCAGTTCATAATAATAATAATAGTTAACATATTTTATATAATCAAATTATGGTTACTACATTAACGTATCTAGTAGATAAGACAAAGACAAATCGCATATTGACCAACAAAAATTATTATTTAAATTACATTTACAAAAAAAAACAACAAAAAAAAAAAACGAGGATGAAACACAGCATTTTGTTTTTTAAACAAAACTAAGGTATTGATCGTTTAGGCTGCTATAATTCAGTTTATACCTACTCATTTATGAGTTATCAGCGTGAGAACCTCTTTGTTACGAGATTCATTACTGGATGTTTCACAGTGCATGAACCAGCGTAAGGAGTTGTGTAAAGCCACAATAAATAAACCTGAAATAAAACAACTCCATTATGAAATGTACAGAAGTCTCTATCAGCGATACAGGACGGGTTATTGTGGCGCTTGAGCATCATCAGTCACGGCTCGTTTCAGCTTTGGATGCTATGTAAATTCGCCAAAAACCTGATTTGGTCTCGTTTTTTTTCCTGCATGTATTTAATGTCACACTCCGAAGCACCAAGAACACAGGACCAGCTCCTGCAGGGTTTTACGCAGCTCCTGGCTCCGGTAAGCGTAGATAAGCGGGTCGATGAGCGAGTTACAGATGATGAGGATGAGGAAAAGGTTAAAGTTTCGGAAGAAACAGTTGCAGAAAGGGCTGTTGGGGCAGGTGAGGATGAGGATGAGATGGAGAAAGAAAGGGCCCCAGCAGATAATGAAGACCCCGAGCAGGATGGTGAGGGTAATCGCCCCCTTCATGCTCGTGGATTGGCGTCTGTTCTTTTGGAAAGCAACGATGCGCCGGGAATGCACATGTGCTAGAAAGAACATGTGGAGGTACAACACGGCGTTAAAGACCAGCGTGGTGCAGAAGAAGGTCACGAGGCACACGATAACAGCGTCGTCGGTGTGGTAGAGGATGAAGAGGATGCTGGAGGTGATGCTGGCCAGCCACACCACCACGATGATGGTGATGGCGCGCTGTGTGGTCATGATGCTGTGATAACGCAGCGCGTAAAAGATGGTGATGTAGCGATCCGCAGCGATGGTGCACAGAAAAGACAGCGAGGACACCACGGAGCTGCAGATCATCACGTCAATCACGTTGTCCAGGTGGAGAAGCATCCGTGGGTGCAGGTACAGCAGGCCGTGGTCATTGAGAAGCATGAATATGGTCTCCACCACATTGCTGACGCTGACCAGCATGTCGGACACGGCCAGGCAGCAGATGAAGTAGTACATGGGCGAGTGCAAGTTGCGGTTCTTGACGATGGCTAGAATCACCAGGATGTTCTCCACCAGACTGATGAGCCCCAGCGTCAGGAAGAGCTCCTGTGGGATGCGGATCTGCACGCAGCCCAAATTGTTCCGCTCCCCAGCGGTGGAGTTCGTTTCGTTATCTTCCATAAAGTCGTTTAAGGGACTGAACTCTACATGGAGGAGAGAGGGGTGTTGGGTCCTGTTGGTCATTTCCATGTTTAACTTCTTATCGACGACTGACCGGTTTCCTGGTGGATTTTACTGCAGTACAGTGTCAAACTTGGTGAAGATGTTTCATCCGCGGTCTCTGTAGTTTGGATGATGCTTCAGCATCAGTTGCAGCAACGCTTTGTCCCAAAGTCAGTTGGAAAAACAAAGCGACCGGTCCAAGCAGCTGTTGTTGATCCCATTAACACAGCTTTTGTTAAACATCCACAAACAGCCCTCTAATAACCGTTTACTGAAATATTACTATTTATTTCAGCCATTTAATAAACTATTCTTTACAAATCCGACAGGACACGAAGGGACAGACGTTGCTCTATGAAAAAATATGTCCCCTCCTCGATGTTAGTATTCTTCTTTCCCGTGGATACAATCTGCCCAGAATATAATAAAATAAAATAAAATAAAGTAAACATTCTTCCCCAATATTTTGAGTTTACAGAAAGTGACTCATCAGCACCATTGCGAACCCGGTGCTGCCCATGCGCAAAATCCTTGTATCGGTTCAGACTGTTCTGATTAACATGGTGAAAGTGAGATCGATGAGAGTGCGCTTGAACATTTCCCAAAGTGATGCTGGACTCTGACAGACTTCAAGTGGCTCCTCCTCTCACGCAAACGTCAGAAAGCAGGGCGGTGATGCTTTAGTTTCAGTGTCGCTGCGTCTAGTTTTTCATCCTTTACCTCTTTGACATGTTAGTTTCAGTAATGCTATACGGTCTCCGAAAATGCCCTATATGATGGAGTTAATGATCATGAAATCAGAGCTTTATTATCATCATTATTACATTTAATGAAAAAAAGGAACATTTAATATGTTCGAAGAGTTTCTGTTATGTTTTCTAAGCATGCTGGTTTAAAGATCTACCTGTTTATACTTTCATGCAGCACACACACAGTAATGACTAATGTGCAGCAGTGTGGTAACACTGGAGTCATGTCAGACGCCCACGCATACTGTAGTTCTTTTTGAGGCACTGATATGAAAGCCGTCCTATACTGCAGACAGATCACATGAAAAGTGCTCAACCTCAACCATAGCTCCAGGTGAACTTAGAACAATGACATCATTTAACCATCAAGTACAGTCACACACATCATGTGGCTCACAGATTGATAAAGCTAGGGTATGGTCAGTTACAGTATGTGTACAGGGCAATTTGTTCAGTGTCTCTTGAGTTTATGTCCTCTGCGTGACCGATAAGACTTTAGGTTGGCTCATGTGTTATGTTTTTTTCATGAAAAACTAAAGCTTGGTGACTAAAAGAAGGAAAAACTGCATAGAAATAAGGGCTTTAACATCTTACGTGACATGTTTTTGTCTGGGAGGTTAGACAGAATACAAAATATGCACATCATAAGACAGATTCTTCTTCTGCCAGATGAAAACCAATTGAGGATTTGGATGCTGTCAGACTGAGGCATCTTACCATACTACTCCAGACTAATAATGGAGAAAAAAACATCAACACAAGAGTAAAACATAGAGAGGTCGGTGTAAAAAAAAAAGTTATAGTCTGGGTTGTAAGGACAGTGAATCAGCCATAATTTTTCATTTGAAGAATATCAAGGAACCATCTGCTACACTGTTGGAGTCAGGATAATTAGATAGTGAGCAGCAGACTACTGAAAAAATTCCAGCCAATTCTCTGGGTAAAGTAAGCTACAAATAATCAAATACCGACAAGTCAGCTAAAACTGAAATGTGAGTGAGGGAGCAAGAGCAGGGGAACTTCAGACAGCCTGCTATATTATCCCCAACTGGAAACCTAAGAAAATGTGATCAGAGTTTGAGAAGATAGTTTTCTAGTTCGGAAAAGATTAGGCCTATGTGACAGAAAAATAACAATTTAACTTTAGCAGACTGCAACAGTTTGAATTTATTAAACGCTAAAAAGAAATTATAGAAATTATAACATTTTGTGTAGTAAATTATCAAAAGCTAGTTATTACTCCTAAAATATTGCCAAGCAGATGTTTTGCTTGTTCTTTCATTTGATATTACTAACTTTTCACACATTTTCAACTATGCTGTTACACAATTTTTTGTTTTTAGTAGACAGATAGTTAATACCATTCAAATGCTCGTTTTAACCCAATGTGTTTATTACATCGCTTTTTTTAGAATCCTTTGCTATGTTTTAGCAAATTATTTGATGCAAAAATCACAAAAAAACTGAGGCATGAATAGTGATTTATAAAAGAGTTTCACATATATATACTTTTAAACCATAGTAAAGCCTGTACATTATAATTATAGTTCTAGCATCCTCTCCAACACAGTCCCTTCAGCAGGTTGTATGTAATTCAGCAGCTAGTCATTAATTATTATTATTATTATTATTATTGTTAATACATTTTCTGAGAGTAAAAATCTAGCTGGATTAGAAACACTTGTGCAATTTTTATAAACACCACCAGAGGGCAGTGACATCTTGGTGAAAATCTCGAGTGCAGAGGACACTAGAGAATACTTTGAGCACTCCAAAACAGGACATTTTGTCATTTCTGCTGCAGCACTGATGAATGAGCAGTTCCATGTGGACTTTAACTGTTTTTTCAAGGTAAATATGCTATAAAATTGGACTGTAGCAGCAAAATATTTGGTTAGATAAAACATTTAAGAGAGCTGCATGCAGATACACTGTTCAATGTTAGCGTCTAATATTAACTGCATTTACACATGCACTGGACTCCGGACTTTCTCAGGACTTCAACTGGGTGAGCTGCATGTGTGAACGCAAACATCCAAGTGGACCTACACAGACATTACATGGACTTTTTCCTGCCAGCCCCCTAGTACAAAGTCTGTGTGAGGTCTGTCTCCTGCACTCTCTACACAAAGACCCTCCCTCACCACATTTCAAACAGAGTATGTCTGGGTGGGTGCTGCATGCTTGAAAGTGCAACCCCGAGTAAAGTTTGGACTTGATCATCTGGAGATAGTCTGGAGTGCATGTGTGAAAGCAGCTAGTGTTATATACGTTGGATGCTAAAGGAGATGTTGAGAAAGGTCTGGAGCATGACCCCTGAGAAGTCTGTATAAAGTCTGGCCACGAGTTCATGTGTGTTTTGATAGAGGTACTGAACAGTACGGTGACTGTGAATGTGTTTTTTCTTTTATTCATGACAAGTCGCTAAAGTTTTTTTTGTATTTAGTATTTTGTTGAACCCCAGTTTAAAAAAAAAAAAATCTGATTTAAAGAACCCCAAAAGACATTGCTGTGTCCTGGGTTGACTCATCCACCAGGCTACACAATGATGGTTAAAGATCTAAAGGCACATCACTGACAGAATATGTGCTCTTCTCAACAGAAATCCAAAATTAACACTGACAAATTGAAGAAAACTGTCCCTGGTGCAAACTTATTTTTCCCCAAAATCAAGTAAAGCAATAAGTGTATTCAACAGAATGAATTACATTTTTATCAACCTCAGCATGCTAAACTGAAAACCATGACAGGAGCTTTTGGCTTAAATAATCAGGAATAAAAACATTCTGATTTTATGGGGAAAACAAAACAAAAAAAAGAGAGATTTTAAGGTTTGGTTTTAGGGTCTGTTAGGAGTTACAGAGTGCTGGAATTTATCTCAGCTGTCACTGGGCCTAGAATTGGGGTACACCCTGGACAGGTCACCAATCTATCGAAGGGCTGACATAGAGACAGACAATCATTTACACTCACACCTATGTTCAATTAAGAGTCACAAATTAACCTAACAGCATGTCTTTGGACTGTGCGAGGAAGCCAGAGTACCCAGAACAAACCCACAAAGACCTGGGAAGAACATGCAAACTTTACACATAAAGGCACCAAAACTAGCCGTGGAGTTGAACCTGGTTGCGTCTGGCTGTGAGGTAACAATAACCACTACACCACCGCCAGGCATAACAGATAACAACCATCCACTCAATGTAAAAGCTCTAATTTCATAAAGCAGCCCACTGTTTGTGAACATGAAAACCTCTTAGAAAGCCAGAAACAAGAATCAGAAAAAGCATTATTGTCTCTCTGCTGTTCCACTGAAAACAACACATCTTCTCTTACACTCCATTTAGTCTTCTGCAACTGTGACAATTAAAAAAAAAATAACTGTCTCACTTCATCTCTTCTTAATTAATTTACACAACATTAAATACTTTTGTAATTAATTAATGTCATTTTTAGTTTCTTTGACTATTTGATTCCTCCTCATCAGTCCCATTCCTCTTCATCTCTATAGGGGTTGTCCTCTCTCGGTGGCTCCTGAAACCTTATGTTTGCCAGCATGTCTCTCATTGCCACCATGAGACGATTCACTTCCTGGTTCAGTTCCTGACCAGCTCGAGCCACTTCCATATCATCCTCCTGTCTCTGCCCTCCCTTAACAAGAAGAGAGGCATAAATTAATATACATAACTTTATAATGTATAAGTAATTTTAAGGTTTGTATTTGACTAAGATTATTTTAACATCATTGTTTCCGCTAGTTCAATAACCTTATCTAAGTTGCATGAAGAGACAAAATCTGTCCCCTTGTTATGTTATTATCAACACTAAATGATCCAATTTGATAAGAGTAATAAAAAACACTGCCCTTTATAGTACTTTATTTTACTATGTGTGTTAAATAATACTACAGTTATGTTATAAAAAAAAACCCATTATGCTGCTTCCAGACATGTAACTATTTTAACAGTAAAAAGAGCATATCTTCCTTGGTCTTAACAACATTTCCTTTATCCATGTTGTATCTCTTCCGCACCATAAGGGCATAACATGATCAGGATGGATGGACCGTCCTGTGCCTTGGGCTCATACTGTGAAACATATAAGAGTCAGGAGCAATTTATGTCAGTCTGATGAACACATAAGGCTCCATTAGACTTGAAAATAATAACTCTGCATCTCAGTGTCCTGCACCACATCAAAATGTGTTTGTTGCCATATGGTATTTTTGTAAATGTGGCCTCTTTCACACAATCTCAGCCAAACTAAAGTCTAAGTGAGGAACACATTGTGGAGTAATTGGGCGGAAAGAGCAAACACTTATTTGTTGCTGAGGACAATATGGACCAATATGTTCAAAGTTCATAAGGACAGACCCTGGACATCACAGATGATGACTGTTTCTTTTGCGTTCAATCTTCTTTTTAAAAATTCTCCTAAATGCAATATTGAATGTCAGAGTGGCTGCACGTTGCAGCAACTCTGCCCCTTAAAATAAAGAGTAAAGACACAGCAAAGCAAAGAACACAAACAACTTTGTGCTTCATCAATGTTGTTATTGTTTTGTTTTTTAGCGACAAACTGGGAAATGGTGGACAAAAATAACTGTAACAATGTCATATGCTTTCTTTGATATTTTACATTTGTCATCCCCTTAGGGTGACCATGGGCATTTAGAGGAAATATTCCATCAGTCAAGGATATGTGGTAAGATATTTCCCAGATATTTAAGCAGTTCAGATGTTTCCACCAGCCCTGGAGGGTCCGGCTACTAAAAGGGTGTGTTTGTTTGTTATTTTAGTAATTGTTAAGTTTAATTTACATTGTGTTATTCCAATGACCTTTTCCAGTAACTCCTAGGACAACTCACAGAAACACACAAGATCAAGATTTTTTATTGCAACGGATGACACCCTTTGGAGTCAGTCAGTTCATAGTAAATTATGAGTGACTCTGTGAACTCATAGTTTTACTTGAATGCAGAGCTTACAGCCATTAATCACATGATGTCTCCACATGCACGCAATGGTTTCTTTATTGGTGTCCGAGGACATTTTTTTCTACTATTCAATATCTATGAAGAAGCACCAAGATTTGCCATGACCTAATATCATCACTGTTTGCTCTTCAGGTTGAGGAAGGATTTGCTTAAATTCACAAATTATAATTATGCACAGCATAATACAAATAACAAATGTAATTTAGGATTATATTTGACTTTGAAACAAGTAAAATATATTTTTTTGTTAATGGGAGACACCTAGGCCTATTGTTCCTGATCAACGTAACTCACCTGAAGGTTGAAGTTTGGCAGCAAGGAGCGGAAAAACAGTGACAGAGTGCTCTCATTGGATGCACCAACACGCTGCCTATGTGCAGACACACAGATAAACTCCTTATTAAACTGCAGATATAAAAACACCAAGTGATTTTTATTTATTTTTTTACTGTACACTGGAATCTAATGGGGTCCTCCATTACCTCTCTGGTCGCGTATATGATATCACTGAGTCCAGTGGGGGCAGAGGGTCAAAGCTCATCACAGGCTGAGTGGTCACCTCCTGAGGATATCCAACAAATAAGCAAGATTAGAACTGCATACATGCATAACATTCATACATGTAACCACCCATAAAGAGACAAATGTATTAGAGAAAACATGCTTTTTTCCTCTGATAAATACACACCATATTTGGCAGTTTGATTTACAAAGCAAACCAAATACAAACAAAATTGTCAATTTTCAATGAAAGCATCACTGGCATCTCAAATATGATCCACAGACGTTGTTGGTGGTATGAAATCTGATTTATAAATCAGCATGCACTCATTTACACTCTTCCAAGAATATCTCTGATTGGAGCCTCAGGGAAGGGAGTGAGAGGTCATATGCTTCTTGTAGTGAGATTATCAATTCATTATACTCCTCTGGCTTATGGGGACAATTGGAAAAACTTGCATAAGAGAACTGACAACATATTGATCCACTTGAAAATAATACTGAAATCTTTAAAATGCTATAGCACATTGGTGAGTGGACATGGTGGATTGTGTTAACTTAGTGCGATTACTAATTGTTCTTACTAGAGGCAGACTTGAAGTGGCTTCCTTGATCTCAGAGAGGAGGACATGGCGATGGATGTTTCTAGGTGCACTCTGATAGCGTTGCTTTCTCCTAGGACAGAGTGATAAAGATGAAAACTTTGATTAAAAACTGTCTTAATACTAAAGACAATATGAGGACAGTTCACTGAGTGACACATTCCCTAAAGTCTTTGCCAAATAATTATCGCTCTACACTAGGGCTGCTATATTTAGCAAAAAACTCAATATTCAACAATATTCCAATTGCGATATAATTAACAACATAATGAGGCTGGTATGCTTATAAGTAAAATACACATATTACTGATATGATCGATAGAGTGAATCCAAACATTGGAATTAACTCATGGAGCCAAGTGTCAACAATGTACACTGGAAGGTCATGTGACCACACACACCACTGCTTAAACAGAGACTGTAGATGATGAGCAAACTGCACACAAACACAGAGCAGGTTATCGCATACACACACACACACACACACACACACATTTATTGAATTACATCGCAGCCGTTTTTGATTATGTGCTCTCATTTGCAAACAAGGCCTCAATGGATTGTACTATCATTGTGCATCCTGGTGCCGTCTTTACCTCTGTAAAAGATGCACATGCACCTGAAAAGAAGATGAGGTCAACTTCTTCCATTGCTCTATGGTCCAGTTCTGCTCTTTTGCCTACTATAAATTCTTTCTATATTAGGAAGGGGTCAGCAGGGGCCCCGTACTTAGGCATTTGTGCTCTTCTGTAGGATCAGACAAGATTTACTCTTTGCTCCCCATGGTCATTGGTGAGCCTTAGGTGCCCATGACCCTATCACCGATAGCATTTTCTTTAACCACTTTCCATAGGTACTCACTGGAGAAAATCTTCCGAGACTTGCTCTTTTGAAGATTCTCTGACCCATATATCACAATTTGAAGTCAAGTTTTATTTATGTAACACTTTTCATTCACAACAGCAATTCAAAGTGCTTCATATCCACATTAAATTAAAGTTAATTCAATTCAGAAAGTAAAATGTGAACTGTGCCTCAGAGGGCTTTGCAAACCGGTCAACAACTACACCCTTGGACCATTGACCATGGTCTAGGGACCATTGAGAATGTTCATGTGGTTCATGAACTGAAATCTTGTTAAACAGAAACCAGGAAAACTGACAGGCAACCAGTGTAATGACCGTAAAACTGGTGTAATGTGTTCTCTCCTTCTGGTTCTGGTTGCTCACTTGCCTGTTCACTTGCTGCCTTACACGCCTCGACAGGTTTCAGTTTAATGAGAAAATTAATGTTCATTTCCTCTGTCGTGGGTGATGATTGTATCTGTTAGCATGTTCGTTTCATGTTTAGTTTTCTTTTAATTGGCATTTATGACATGACATGTCTCCATTACTAAGGAATCAAGGTTTGGCAGAGTTAAAATCTTACTTGTTTTGACAATCCTCGACTAGAGGGTCTTTAGCATCTACGCGACGCAGCACCTCTTTTACAGATTCTTCCAGCCAAAGCATTACTGCTGCTTCCCTCCACAGGTTGTAAGTCCTCCCCACATAGAGAGCTATCAGTTCAGCCAGGGCTGGGGGCTGCCTAGAGACAGAGAAAGAAGTATGAATAACAGAAATATGTAATAGATAGTAGCAGAAAAGCAAGACTGATACAAACTGAGGAAGGAAAAGATGATTATCTGTAATACAATGTAGTTGTTACAGCTAAGGGTTATACAATGTTAAATGATAAATGACAGCATGCTATTTTGATATAAGTTAAATTTCATTGCAATAACTGCTGGATTATGCTGAAAACAAAGGGAGCATACATTACCCTATCTGATTCTTCGGGCCAAAGAAGGCATGTGAGGTGACTGTGGCATCTGGCTGCACTGTGCACAGATCTAGTACAGGCATCAAGACTGCAGAGAACACATGTTTATCAACATACAATTTAGTCACACTATATACAATGTAAAAAAATTAGTGCAGGGTAAGTTTGTGAATATTAATTTGCTGGTGGTGGTCATTTCTGACTGTCTAACCTCCAGGGAACATAATGAGGGCATTCTGTAGCATCTGATCAGCTTTGCATCTTTGCTTTTCACTTTCCTCAGGATCCATATCTTCTTGCTGACTGAGATGGAAATAGCAAAGCGCAGTGGAGAATGAAAAGTTTGGCAGCTGGGACAGATTTCTGTGTTCCTGAAACACAAAAACAAAACATTTTTGTATCAGACTGAAAGTCTATTAGGATAGTCAAATATCCTAATAAATACAAACACATGCACACAATAGCACCCTTTACCTCCCAGTCCTGATATAACTGTAGGAGAGACTGGTACTCTCTGGAGCGCAGTGACAAAAAATCAATGAGCAGGAGCATACACAGCGGGTCAGAGTCTGGGTCCAAACTAATAATAAAAGAGTAGCAGACAAAAAATGACAAGCAAATGATTAGTATAGGCACCTGAGCTGGAAGATCATGGCTCATACCTAGTACAATTAAAGTACTATGGGTGTTGCATAAAAAACAAACTCTTGACCTGTCACAAACACTTCTTGGTCCTTATGTGACTGATATTCATGTAGAATTCAATTGTTTCCACTTTTATGTGAAAAGAATCACACAGCATTATTAATTGATTTCACTGTAACTTTTGAAGCTTGGGTTGTTGATGAGATGAAGAACCATGGAGTGTTGTGACTTAAGGTAATCAGTGACATGTGCACAAACAGCAACTGTCAGTTGTGGTTTACTTCACATCCCAGCACAATGTTTTCACTAGATCTGAGGATTTGTGACAATATGAAATATAATATAAAGACTAAATTTTATTCATCATTATTTATCAGCAAAACTGCATATCATACAGACTATGTGAGAAATCTTGAGAAAATATGAAGATTCTGTTTTCAGTCATGTTTGAGCAAACTGTGATTTAATCACTGACTGGAGAGGGACACTTATCAGCTTTTATTCCCATACTACTGCTTTACAAAAGGACCAGAACATAGCTGCCATAAAGTCACAAAGCCAGAGTTTGATGAAAATCATAGATAAGGACTGGCCATTATATGGCTGTAAAGCTTAAGTGATGGTAGAAGTGTGTAGGAAAAAAAGCCTTCTTATTGGCTTTAACCGCGGATTTTATCATCTCCTTGGGCAAACTAATTCATTTTTATGCAGTACAATGCTTTTAGATGTTTCAATACCTCTTCATCAATAAAGGAGCATACACTAGAAATCCAAAGGATCCTGTCTGAAACACATGTTCAGTTGTTTTTCACTTTTTAAATAATTTCAGTGGTAACTTTGATCAGTATCGGCAGTCACACTCAACACACTCTACACGGAATAAAAGGTGATATAACCATGTCCTGCAACAGACAAAATGTTATATTTTATTTCAGTCTCACTTGGCTGGAGCAGGATAACCACTGGCAGAATACAAATCTAATAGTTGGGATAACAGTGTTAGAAGAATATCTTCCAAGTCTGATGACTGCTCTCTGTGGTTACTTTATTCAGAGAAATAAGAGTTGTTTTTGTTTAGCAGGCAAACCATGTGATCATATGTAATACTGTGATGTTAAATAAAGAAACTTGAGACATAACAGAGAGAAAAGGATGTCTACACTGCTGCATTCCTTTTTTGGAAAAAAAGGGGACTAGTCAGAGATAATGGGAACAAAGTAGATAAGTTAGTGATAAAGGGAACAAGACTGTAAAGACCCAGGTGAGATCTATGACTTTGCTGAACTTTTAAAATGAAGAGGTGTACTGTTTCTCAATAGTGTGTTCTTCCCGGGGCTTGAGCTTTTCTTTTGGTACCTTAAGATTAGTTTGCAGTACTCCAAAGCCGTCCGCGGGCATCCTCTCTTCTCCAAGAACATCATGTGCTTGTAAAGAGTGAGATAAAATGCCCTGAAAACAGAGATTAGCCTATTGAATCACTGATTTGCACAGTCTTTAAAGTACAATTTCAGTTATAAAACAAAAGGGAGCTGCCTATCAAAAGAAAAAAGTCAAAAGAAGAACAAACCTGTTTTCTGGCCTGCAATAATCAAGTCTGCTGGTACCGGATGTCAGGCTGAATAAAGGGTGAAAAGCACACTCAAAGCTGTACAAGGCTCTCTCTGGAAAACAAAAAAGTTATTATTTGTAGTTTATATTCATATCCACAACATAAAAAACACTACACAGTGTATACCATAAAACATATTATTCAACATTGTGGTGTTTTCCACAACACACTGTTTCTCTGTTTCATGTTCCACTAATGGTATCAGATTAGCCACGATAGAAAACACACGACTTTTGTTAAATTATCTCCCAGGGTCTTATATATAAACTGTTATTTCTGTACTAGTGAAGGAGAGGGCCCGTGATGGTAGATCCTTTTCAAATCTAGTATTGTGCTTAGCATAAAGCATACACTGATACTAAGCATTAAAAGCTCCAAAATAGTTACAATAGTATGATCACTGATTTGACTACAGAACATTGTGCATCTTATATCAAGATGGTATGCTCAGTAAGATATTATGGTACTATACTATAACATGCCCACAGCACAAAAACTGGGTGTGATTCACATGTTTTTATTTGGATGGTCAACTTTTATTTCTCAGATGACTTCTGTATTAATTAAGATGCAGATTCACTTTAATATTCTGTACACTGCCTATATATGGTTTTCACCTTTTATTATTTTACAACAGTAAATCATGGCCAAATCATCTATTTATCTTATGTCCTGATCCCCAGCTCAGGAGGTGGGCACTATTTTCCTGCATTTCATTTTACCCTCTGCCTTCCTTAAGCCTTCTCAAGCCTTTCTTGACCTGCCGCAGAGAATTATGCAAACAGCATGCTGCTGCCACCAATATTCTTCACAGACACTAAAGTTTGGTTTACACCAAACACAGTGACGGCCAAAAGTTCAATTTTGGTCTCATCAGACATTCAAAATATCTTTCAGTTGACTACAGAATATCTCATGTTTCCTGACAAGATCTAACCATATAATTGTATTGTATAATTGTATGTCACTTCTAAAACCAGTTTGCTCTAAAACTCACTGAGCTACTTTGAAGGAAGTGAATACTTATGTAATCAATTATTTTATCGTACTTTAATCATTTTGACATTAAATTATATTTTGTCTTGTCTCCAAGTCAGATTTTTCAATTCACATCTGGGCCACTTTGTGGTCCTATTTGACACTTATCCAAACTTAATGCGAACTTTGTCAGACTGCTCAGAATGGAAATTCATGTTTTTTTGTATCTAAATGTTTATATGTGCAATGCCTGCTGTAATTATTCACTATGGGCATCTCACAGCTGGGTGAAAATAAGCAGTGACGTGTGAATGGAGAGATGAAGATTAGTTTGACATGGAAAAGCTTCTGTTCAAGCCAAAGTAGAAGGAACACATTAGAACTAAGCAGTTTTGAGGTAATTGTGTGATGTGACTCTTACACAAACCACATTATTGTTATTGTAAGCATGTGGCTCACATTTCAGTTAAAAACACCATTTTATGCATAATTTGGGACTGTCAAACGGTTCATTTGAACTGCTGTCTCTTTAACTTACCCATCAGCCCTGAGCAGACTCTGCCTGATGTTGGGCCAAGCAAAGCAGCAGAAAACACTTCCCAGCTAACCGGAGCGGTGGGCAAAGTGAATCATCAAAATAGAAAGATTGGATCTGACTAAAATTATAGAACTGAGTATTGAGACCAATAACGTGAATTAAGCTTTTCCATCCATCTATTTTCTGAACCGCTTCATCCCCACAGGGGTTGTGGGTGTGCTGGAGCCTGAATTAATGAATTGTTTCTTGTCAAAGAAGCCAAATTCAAAAGGAGTGAATAATTTTTATAGGCACTGTGAATGTCAGCACATGTAACAACACCTGAAAAGTTTAATGAACTGGGTTTCCATGATGTATAATGCCAAGACAACACTCCTAAGAGGACCTCTTAGGAAGAATGGGGAAAACTTCCCAAATCTAGCTGTGAAAAAAAAAAGAGACTTACAGGTGCATCTCAATAAATTAGAAAATCATTGAAACGTTAATTTATTTCAGCAATTCAATTCAAAAAGTAAAACTCCTATATTACATAGATACATTACACACAGAGTGTGTAAGAGTGCCTTTATTTCTTGTCATTTTAATTATTGTGACTTACAGCTAATAAAAAACCTAAAATTCAGAATCTCAGAAAGTTGGAATATTATGGAAAAAGCTGAGTATTGCAGACTCACACTGTAATCAGCTAATTCCCTCATAACACCTGCAATGATATTTTAAAATGGTCTCTTAGTCTGTTTCAGTAGTTTACCACAAGGGGGGTAAGCCCCCATGGTCATTGCTAAAGAAGCAGAGTGCTGTAACCAAGTATATTAATGGAAAGTTAAATGGAAGGAAAAAATGTTGTGGAAAAAGATGCACAAGCAACAGGGCTAACTGCTGCATTGAGAAGATTGTGAGGCAGAGCCTATTCACTGGACTCAGTGCTTAAAGAGCCACCACACACAGACGTATCCAGGACATGGGCTACAATTGTTGCATTCCTTGTGTCAAGCCACTCCTGACATTGTCATATGTGCCTTTCCTGGGCTAGGGAGAAAACGGACTAGACTGTTGCTCAGTTTTCAGTTGACATTAAATTTAGCATTTTATTTGGAAATCAAGGTCCCAGAATCTGAAGGAAGAGTGTAGAGGCAATGAATCCAAGTTCCTTGACGTCCTGTGTGAAGTTTCCACTTTCAGTGATGATGTTGGGAGACATGTTATCTGCTGGTGTTGGTCCACTGTGTTTTATCAAATCCAAAGTAAGTGAAGCCATCGGACAGGAATTTCTATAGCACCTCATGTTTCCCTCTGTTGACAAGCTGATTTCATTTTCCAGCAAGACATGGCACCTGCCCACATTGCCAAAAGTACCAATACCTGTTTCATTACCATGGTATCACTGCGATAGATTGGCCAGCAAATTTACTTGATCTAAACCCCAAAGAGAGTCTAGGGTATTGTCAAGAGCAATACAAGAGACACCCTACTCAACAATGCATATGAGCTGAAGGCTGCTATCTGGGCTTCCATAACACCTCAGCAGTGCCACAGGCTGATCCTTCCATGCCACGCCACACAGATGTAGTAATTAATGCAAAAGCAGCCATGACCAAATACTGAGTGCCTGTACTGTACATATATATGCTTTTCAGCCAACATTTCTGTATGATAAATTCTGTTTTTTTAATTGGTTGTACATAATATTCAAATTTTCTGAGATACTGAATTTTGGCTTTTCAGTAGCTGTAAGGCTTAGTTATCAAAATTAAAAGAAATAAACACTCAAAGTACATCACTCTGTGTGTAATGTATTAATATAACATAATATAATAGAGGTTTTTTTTATTGCATTACTGAAATAAATTGATGATATTATAATTTATTGAGACGCACCTGTTTGCAAAAAACTCAAAGCTGTAATTGCTGCAGGAGCTTCTATAAAACACTAAATGAAGGCTCTGAAGACTTCACTAAATTATAGATTTCAGTTTTTTTCTTTTAAATACATTTCCAAAAGTGTCTAATACACAATAAATAAAACAAGTGAAGAGGTCTCACATGACTGTACAGTATATATTACAAATTAAATATGCAGCTGCATTAATATAATTTATAGACGTATGTGATCCTCACCGATGAGGTCCCTGGCCATCTCCTGATCCTCCTGTAGTTGGCAGACATCGGAGAGCTGCAGCAAAGAGTCAATGTGGTAGGGGTTAAGCTGCAGCAAGGCCTGTATAAAAATGAGAACAAACAATGGAAAATTGACAAGAGTCATTCAGAGAGAAGAAACGAGACATTGAGTCATTATGTTTACATATACTCCCACATGCAAAATTGTAACAGATCCACATGCACTGTGCTTGTAGAAATACAAAAAACTCATATGTTTTCTTCAGGCTGGATTGAGAAATCATCATACATTCAGAATTCTTCATCACTGGATTGGTTGGGACCTGAACATGTGCCCAGAAACATTAATATTAAGGATGTCTGTTTAGAATCGGTACCACGGATAAACCCACTGACATGAACGGAAGAGGATAAGCTTTCTTACCACAATGTTATTGGGATCCATGGACTCGACAGCATCCAGGAACTTGAACTGTACTTGTTGGTAGTCCCGGCTGTGCTCAAAGGTGAAGTAATGAATCCCATCCTTTGACTCCAGTAAAGTCATTGAGATTCCTGAAGAGATGTCAAACAAAAAGTCATTTGGTTAACTTTAGCTACACTCACAGCAAATTACTAAATACAATGTTGCTTTTGTCAGTCTAATAGAAACAATACTGATCCAATATTCCACCTGCTAGATGTAATGTTGCTTCTAAAGCAGGTGGCTTGAGGTTTAATTTCCTCAAAATTTGTTTTTTTACATAAATGTTTGAGCCTTCTTTGGAGTCCAAGGTGCGAACCATACGTATCAAAGGACTTTTCAATCATGTATAGGAAAAGCATAATATATAAAAATTTGTTTCAGCCTGAAATGATACATTTAAAAAAATAATTCTGATTACTGTTACCTGGTCGGCTGAAGCGAGGCCAGCTGTCCTTCGGATTGGTCATCCAAGTGCTACGGTGAAACTGTCTGTTTCTCTGTCGAGGTCTGTCAACAAAAAATAATGAGCACAAAATTATACTGTATACACTCAGAGGACCATTTAATTCCAAATAATCTCAGATATTTTTCTTTCCTTTTTACCTCTGATCCCCAAGAACAGCTCGAGCTCCAAAATATCTCTTTAGCTCTGTCTCTGGGTTGAGATTCCTAATGAATTAAGATAGAAAATGACATGTTTTAGTGACAATGTGAACCAGCTGAGAAACAACTTTGCACGGGAAAAAAAAGGTGTCATTTGTTGTACATGTTTTAGACTCAGATAATGATTTAGTAACAAAAAAAAAAAAAAAGGAGCTGCTTTTCTTTAATGCAATGGAAGTTTACACCACATACATTTCTACTGGAGAGTTGATGTACTATCTTAAATAGCTATAAGTTAGCAGATGGCTAAATGAGGGAGATCATTATGGAATGATGCTGCGGTGTGTCAGCGTTTGATGAGGATTTAGTAACTACAAACTATTCAAACGACTGAATCCCCGCAAATCCCATCTCCCGTGTTCTCTGACATTTTTAATACCTCACTGGAGACCTGACATGTGCCAGTCTGTTTTAAATCCCCAGCCATAACCCATATTGCTAAAAAAGCAAAAATCACAGGACTTAATGATTATAGTCTTTAGAGCGCCTCATCTTGTCCCACCTCAAGGACATTACAGCCCCCCCGCTTGAGCCAATAGATCTGTGAATGACGCTGTTAACATGGCCCACCACTTCATCCTCCAGCGCCTGGACTCCCAAGGATACTGTTTGTGGACTTCAGCTCTGCCTTCAACACTATCATCCCATCTCTGCTCCAAGACAAGCTTTCGCAGCTGAATGTGCTGGACTCACTGTGCAGGTGGATTACAAACTTCCTGACAGATATACGGTAGTTCGTGGGGCTGGGGAAGCACATCTTGGACTTCCGGACCATCAGCACTGCATCCCCCCAGGCCTACGTCCTCTCTCCTCCGTTATTCTGCCTGTACACTAACAGCTGCACATCTGGACACCAGTCTGTCAAACTACTGACTTGGACTGTCTGGTGTCATGGTGTAGCATGAACAACCAGGAGCTCAACGCTCTCAAGACAGTGGAGATGATAGTGGATTTCAGGAAAGACCAAGCCCCCCTCCCTCCTGTCTCTGTAGCACCCCGTGACCTCTGTTGAGTCCTTTCACTTCCTGGGCACCACCATCACCTAGGAGGCTCAAGTGGGAGCAGAACATCATACACTGAGAAGATGATGAGCTGCAGCCTTCCATCACTCCAGGACTCGCATGTCTTAAGGACCCAGAGACGTGCAGCCAGGATTGCAGCCAATCCCTCACACCCCGGACATGTACTCTTTCAATCTCTCCCCTCTGGCAAGAGGATTCGGTCCATCAGGACCAGGACCTCACGCCACAAGAACAGTTTCTTCCCTGCTGCTGTCAGTCTGCTGAACTGCTGAACAGTGCCCCAATCCCCCCCAGATGACTCCCTTCGATGTTTACTCGGATTATATCTTCTTTTATTTCTATTTATAGTTTATTCTCTAACTCTGTTGTCCAAGTGACTTTATTGCTTTGATTCTTGTGTCTGCACCTGACATCAGCACAAATTCCTAGTGCTGTAAAGAGTTCTTTACTGTACCTGGCAGTAAACTGTTCTTATTTTCACAATTTTTTCCAGAAAGCAGACATTACATGAGGCTGCAGAGTGCTGAATAATGGAAAGATGACTGTTGTGCAATTCTGCTACATTTTTAAATTAAGTCAGCATATGCACATTTCCAGTCACCTGATTTCTTGAATACATGTAAAATCCATTCTCAGATGGACATCACATTTTGTTTGCACTAATAACTGCTGCTGCCTGTAAGCAGCAATCATTGATAACAATCAACTACTAAACATTGCTGATTATTACTGAACACTGATTTACTGAATGAATGATGTTATCAACTGAACAATGTTGTTCATTATCTTTTTCCCTATATCATCATAAATAACATTACCGCAAATTTTCTAGAAATATTGTGATACAGTTTTGAGGCTACATCGCCCATCCCTAATGGCTACATTGCTGAAAACATAAAACCTGCATAATATCACATTTTGCTAACAACACAGGTGATTTGCTTTTTGACGGTTAACTGAAATGGCCTGAAATATGCACAACAGCTTTAAGTTCAAGGTTTTGTTATTCTGTGTTGACTTACTCTAATGGAGCCCCTGAGATAACTTCTGTGAATGCAGTGCCACCACATGGTTGCAATTAGAAATCACAAACATGTAGTGTATATTATAGTTACTGATCTTTTACCAAGTCAGCTGTGCACTGGTCAAAGAGTATTAATACTTCTATCACCAACTAAGTCAAGTCTGGGCTGTAAAAATCTGATCTGAACTTTTTATTTTGTATACACGGGGACTGGTTCCTCACCTATGCTCCACATGTAGCACTGATCTCCTGTCAGATCCTCCACATTCCTCATTTTGCAAACTCAGACCATTGGGCTGTTCCAAGTTCTCCAGCAATAAATCAATGTTATCATCTGGTACAGCTTCCTGAAAACAGTGAAAGATGTAATTAAAAACACAGTCAATTAAGTGAGGTAACATGCAGTTTTTGTTCGACTGCCAGAAACGGCCAAAGTTATATATTGATATCTAAATTGTTTTTTGTCTTTCTGTCAAACAATTATGATGACACGCTGCTAGTAACAGTAAAGAGTTCCTCACTCAATTCATGCAATGAATATTAACATGTAGCCACAGCAGATATGGAGTCCCCTCTTAAACTTACCTGTCCACCCTCTGCTGTTACTTTGGTCTTCTTCTTCTTCTTCTTCTTCTTTTTAGCTCTGTCTGCTTGCAAAGACTGCCAAAGAAAAGAAAGATGACAGTTTAATATATATATATATATATATATACACTTACACACACACACGCGCGCACGCACATTTATTTCAGCACAATATTCAAACATCCTTTACACTTTATCCTCACCTTTGAAGATGTTTCCTTTTCCTTTAGATCTGGTTTTTCAATGCCTCTGTTGTCATTTACGTCACTTGTTTTATTTCCATCCGCTTTCTCTGCATCTTCATCAGGTGAGTTTTTCTCTGTCTCGTCTGCATCACATATCTAGTAAAAAGATACAAGTAGTATAGCACTTGCAAGCAATTGAAACAAAGTGTACATACTCAAATGTCTGAAGTTTCTCAGACATCCAAGTGAAGTTATCCGAAGTTGAGTAATCGCAAGCAAACTTCTTGTTATATTGAAACATTTCACTACTCATCCAAGTAGCTTCTTCCCTCAGACTGAAGAAACTTTAAAGATGAAATCTTTATCTCTTTATAAATCTAAACCCTACATTCATATTTCTTTTTATTGGTTTGTGTAAACAGCTTACTGTTTTGATAAATAACACAAACTAAAATGCTGATGACACTTATCTTATTATCTACCATCTTATCTATCTTACATTAACCTAAACGACAACAACAACAAAAAAACGATTCTGCTGATTTATAGTGATCCTTTACTTCTTACAAAACAAAGAAAATGTCATGGCATGACTATTAGAATGAAATGTGCAAATTTGTTTTTCATAATTATACATTTGAGGTTTTTCTATTTACTTTCAACTTGCTTTCTGTTGACCACATTATGCTGTAATTCCTTGCCTGTTGTATATTTATGTATGTTATGTTGCTGTAGAGCATTTCGCAGAGATTTTCAAATGCTATATACAACTTGTTGTGCAAACCTTAACCTAGCTACATGATATTACGACAGGTCCTATCAGAGTAAACAACAGGGGTAAATTAGCTGAGAAATGGGCTGACGCCTTACGGCTAGCATGTGTTAGCAACAGAAAGCTCGATATAAACTTTAACGATAAAAAGTAGCTAACGTGCAAGGGGAGCACTGTATTGTCACCTTACCAATTCGTAAATGTTGTTGAAGTTTTTCTGCGCCTTGTTTTTCTTTGTCTTTTTGCTGTTGCCTTTTATGTTTGTGGGAGAAACATTAGCCGTGTCCGGCTGGTCCTCAACTTCAGCCTCAGCCTGCTCATCCGGGCTGTCACCCACTGTTAGATCCCCGAGGTCCAAGGCCTCCTGACCTCGCTGTTTCCCTTTGAGCCTTCGCAGAGCCCGGCTAGACATTGTCCAGTGATCACGGTTCACATATACTTCAACAATCGCGATTGAAATAGTTCTAGTGTAGCTAGCTGACAGACACAGCAGAGAGAAGAAATTAGGGTTAATTCTATTGGTTTATTTTTCTTCTTCTTGTTCTCAATGTTCCAACTCTTTAGAGCGCATGAGCGCCCTCTACAGGACATAATAATCATCACACGAACGGGGAGCTAACCTTTTTGAGTGCAGGTGTTCAAATATCATCTGCAGGGACAAATGCAAAATTAGGCAATAAAAAAAGAAGACAAAAAATGAGTCATTTGGACAGTACACTACACTAGACACCCAACTCAACAGCACTCAGAGCCCAGAGCTGTATTTTCTGAGGAGGCTCATCAGGAAGCTCTTCTGTGTCTACTGCACCACGCTGCAGATGTTCTGACACTAACACCCTGGACAAATTAACCAGGAGGTCGTGGAGCTGGACCCTCTACATGTTGTGGCTGAGGGGAAGATGCTGTTTAAACTCACCTCAATCCTGATCAACCCTTCCCATTCACTACACACTGTACTGCCTTAATTACACAATACACAATAGTTATGTTATTTTGTCTTCCTCTTGTGATCATTCTGTTATTATTGTCTTTCTCTCTTGTTAAGCACTTTGTAACGAATGTTTTGAAAAGTGCTCTATATATAAAGCTTATTATTATTATTATTATTATTACTAAAACAAAAACCGGTCTACAAGCAACTAGCTGTAGTTGTTTGGGTTACTGGCATCACATTTTAGAAGACAAAGAAACACTAAATA
>OMLM01008739.1:0-30164 GCA_900302695.1 Helostoma temminkii
TCTTTTTTTTAAACTGTGTGTAACTTGTTCTGGATAGAAATGCAAAATTCTATGTTAAGTAAAATTAAAGTCTATTTAATATATTTGATGTAATATCTGGTTGACGATAGAATAAATATGAATGTCTCTTACATAATTCAGGAGCTGATCATCTTAAATCTCGTAAATTTCACATCCACAAATCTAAATGGATTTGCAATTTAAACCTGCTTTCATCATTCAATAATTAAACTCAAACATTATGGCACCTTAATTAAAGATGTGAAGAAAAGATCTTTGAAGACCTTTCATAACTTGACTGAATATAACTTAATTTAAGACTCAACATCATCTGGAAAAAAATTGACGTAATGAATGAACTGAAATGGAGCATGTTTAAACGTGTTTTTGTATCTTTGCGACTTCTTAGTTGTAAATAAAGATCTGGTTGAATAAAAAAAAAAAACGACCTTCCGTGTTATCGCGAGAAAGTCTGTCACCGCTTTCCGGTGGGCTAGTTGTGTACGGGAGGAAGGAGAGTGTATTGTTACCCTTTTAGCAGTCGCTGTGAAAATTTAGTCGAATTGGTACTTGAATGCTTACTGTGTTTACCGGCGAGGAGCATTTATAGCAAGGTAAGATCACACATTGTTTATATGATTGCCCTTAGCCCTCTCGTAGCTAGCATTAACGTTAGCCGTGGTACGTAATGTCGACGAAAGAGGGCCGAGGGAGCTTGTAAACCGTTTTAAGCTAGCATGAATGTAGCAACAACATCTTACAACGACAAAATGTTTCTTGTATATATCAAGTACTCAATGTTTGTTTGCTTTAATAGTCCATATTAGCAATTGGTGCGATTAGGTTAATGCTAATCTAAGAAAAGCCTTTTGTTTAGCTTTTAGAGCATGTGCTATTACAGCTAGCTTTGGCCTTGTCTTCAACTTCAGTTGCAAACAACGTACGTGTTGTTACACAGATGTCGGAAGATTTGGTGAAACAGTTAAGCAGCTACAAAGCCCAGCTGCAGCAAGTAGAAGTTGCCTTATCTACCGACCAAGACAATGAAGATCTTCTGAAACTACAAAAAGACTTACAGGTTTGTATATTTACGTGAAAGATCTATCGTTACTTCTAAGTGATGATTTTACGTATTACTTAAGGATAAAGCTTCAATCTGCCAACTGAAAATTGATGCCAAACTACTTATATGGCAGAATATTAATTGTCTTGTTTTAAGTATGACGATTTGATGTTTTCTCCACATAATGAGTAACTAAATCTTTTAGATTTTGAACTGTAAGACGCAAACATAACATTTGAAGACATTGTGTTGTCTGTGGGAAAATCGTGTTTACAGTAGTGTTCTGCATTTTGTAGAATAAAGATAAGATAATTGGTTATTAACAATAAGTACTTCTTAAGAAGCGTGATTATCATTGCTGGATTTACCTGAAAATAAAGAGGCTGTGGTCACTCCAGTTTTATAACAAACTCAATACCTAATGGTTGGTTTCATCCACAATTTTGTTCACTACTATTGGTTAATATCAAGTCCTGCAGCTCCCGCAATAGGAGTATAGCCTAATTAATATTTAATGTTTTTTTGTAAACGAGAAGACAATAATGTCTGATAAAACTACTATACTGTATTGGTAAATTATAAATTCATTCGGTTGACATTTTACAAGGTACACACAGCTGAAGTTTAAAGAGGCATAAAACAGAAATCAGTTATTATTGCTCATTGATCCTCTGTCCTCTTTCCTGCTGATGTAATTCAGCTTATGTCGGTAGCCTACACCTGGCGGAGGGATTAGTGAACAAGCTTGTTGAGGTTAACTCAATTTTGGGGGAATTTGTGCCTGTTTTTGATCTTTCTTTTTTTTTTTTTACTAACTCTGATTATGTGTGCAGTAATAAGTCAGGTATAACAAAATGATGTCTCAGCTCACATGTCTGTCGTCCTCTCTGTGTGAAGGAGCTGAGCTCTGTCTGTGGTCGCACAGCTCAAACACAGAGCAGAGACTGCTATAGAGACACCAGAACTGTATTTTCTAAAAATCTGACTAACTGATCTTTTCAAGTGCTTATAAAATGCATGTAGATGAGTCCCTTGCAGATGTGCACCAATCAATTGGTCAGCCACTGATCATTATATTATAACATATAATAAAATGTTTCTCAGTGGCTGTCAACTGCTTGTGCTCCCCACAGTGCTTAAAGATCAGCCAAAATATGCTTGGCCAGTAACTTGGTGTATAACCTCTTTACATCTTGTTCCACCATTACCGTTTGTAACCACATTTAGAATTGCCTGCAATCTCATGCTAATGACTCTCTGCTTTTCTTTTATAGGAAGTCATTGATTTGACAAAAGACCTCCTAACCTCACAGCCTGCAGAGGGTGCTTCCAGTACTGATGGCGCAGACACAGTCCCCTTGAAGCATGGCTGGAATGTCGGTGACAGGTGTATGGCTGTGTGGAGTCAGGATGGACAGTGAGTGTCACCATCCTCTTCTCATGAAAACATCACATGCAGCTGCATATCTTATAGCACTACAGTTTGAACCTTTTATCTGACTAAGTATCGGCTTCATTGAATAGATTCCGTCACTCTATGTTAGTATTTGATCTCTAGGACATTACACAATACAGATGAAGTTTCATTCAGTGTAAAAGAAACTAGAACAACCAGATACTATAGATTCATGTATCACTAAGTGTCAGGTTTTGTTAATATGTAGAGCTTGAGTCTTTGGCTCATACTCACCTGCTTACAGATGTGATTCTTTGGCAGGGTGTATGAGGCTGAGATTGAGGAGATAGACCAAGAGAACGGCACTGCAGCCGTTACTTTTACTGGATACGGGAACGCTGAAGTGATCCCTCTGCAGAACCTCAAAGAAGTAGAGGAGGGGAAACGTTCTGAGAAGGATGGGAGTCTAAAGCCTAAATCAAGGTAACAACTTTCAGTATTTAGCTGTACTTAGTTTATTAGAGCCATTGTTTGTAATAATGGGTAACTGGGCTAGCTTTCCACCTATGGCTAATAAAGCGCTACTTAATGTATGTTACTCTCTGCCATTGATGTTTAATACGTTAACTTTTTTGGCTATTGACTTGGTATAATTGTGGCCAGCTGTCTTTTTTTTTTTTTTTTTAATGGAAAGGAACAAATTCTCTATAGTTTGTCCAGTATTGTGTATTTATATTCATATGGATCATGTTTGTGTTTCTATGTACATCAGATACAGTATTTCAATGTTCCTTGTCTTGTGTTTTTCAAGGAAAGAGCAGATTGCAGAGCAGAGAGAGTATAAAAAGAAGAAAGCCCAGAAGAAGGTACAGAGGATGAAGGAGTTGGAGCAAGAGAGGGAGGAGCAAAAATCTAAGTGGCAACAATTCAACAACAAGGCTTACTCAAAGAACAAAAAAGGACAGGTAAACACAATTAAGATCCCTCCATATTAAAACAAGGTGGTGGTTTGAATTCAACACCTCAACAACATACAGCATAAAATGAAAGACAGACAGTACCGTTCTAGAATTAAACTTTAGTTGAATAGTGGACGATCTGGAGACATGCAAGGACATGTACAGTAAACTGCATTTTGGGTCATTTACATTCATTTAGTCATTTAGCAGACGCTTTTATCCAAAGCGACTTACAAGTGTGGGTCTACTATGGGTATTCGGTGTCTTGCCCAAGGACACCTCAGCATGTAGCCAGCAGGAACTGGGAATCGAACCCACAACCCTGGGGTTGGAAAATGACTGCTCTACCAACTGAGCTACATGCACTCTTTGTCTCTAATGGGCTTGAAGCAATTTAAAAGGCTTACTTCGATATAGGAACTTCAACTCCACTTTAACCAGTTTCCAAACAAGGATCCGCTCAAGTTTTTTTTTTTTTTTTTTTTTTTTTTGAGAGCCAACTGGACCTTTAGCATGCACAGCTGAGACTGACGTTATTTAAGTTTAACTTCCAAGCCAGTTGAAGTAGACGGATGGTGGTCAAAAGACAGACTCAAACTTCAGTGTTAATTCTCACATTTGCATTAATCTTTCACTTATGTCAATATGGCAAAATTAAATTCAAAATTCGTAACGCTTACAGAATTGGGGGACGATTTGAGCAGTTTAGTACCTTGGTTCACCCACCCCTTGTCTTTCACACTACATGGTATTGCATACTGTCATACTTGACTGGAGGTCAGAGTAACTACTTAAAACTAGTGACACATTCATGAATTGTGATGGTAGTAAATATTTAATCTGTTGTTTTATAACTGTAAACACTAATATATATATTTTTTTCTTTTTGTAGGTAAAGAGGAGTATATTTGCATCTCCAGAAAGCGTAAATGGAAAGGTGGGAGTGGGGACATGTGGTATTGCAGACAAGCCTATGACGCAGTACCATGATACATCGAAATATAATGTCAGACACCTAATGCCACAATGACCTAATATATTCTGTACATAATAACTCACTGTATACTAGCTGTATCAGTGTTTTCCATTGTGTTTATACATGATTTAAGTTACTCAAGTAAAGAAAGCTTTGAAAGGAATTGCCTGCACACTATTGTTTAAAATATTGATGTAGTTTTCTTACATATAATTTAGGTACAACAAATAATCCAAGTAGATGGGATTTGCAACAAAGTCACATATTATATCCAAACAGAAAGTGGTGTTTTACAAAAGTTGTAGAGTTTGCTGTTTATGTCCACTCAGGCCAAAACCTAAGATGTGTATAAACAAATATGTGTAAATTTGAGGCTGGATTTTAGAGGCTGGCCTGTTAGGTCTTCACATGAATAATGCTGTGGATTTGCGGTGGCTGAATTAACATTTTAATTTCTGTATATATAACAGTGAAATAAAACATTTTGTGTTTTCTGTTTTTTAAAGAATTGCCTCAATCTCATTTTGTCTTTTATAGTTTTTTTTTCCTTTGTGGTTCTGTCAAGTCCTGCAGGTGGCAGTAAAGATTTGTAGTATTGTTAATAAATCGAAGGAGACATACAAGTTTATACAACCTATTTTCTCATTGATATGTGATACACCTACAGCTCCAGTTTAATGCAGGTCAACCAAGTTGGTTATGTTCTCGTTAAATGCTAGACATGTCAAACAAAGACAACACTAGTTTATGTCTGGGTGGTAGAGGTTTATTAAGATTCCAGGGTCAATTATTAGGAACTGTAACAAAGTATTTGCAGGGGACCAGCAGCACATGTTTTGCAAAAAAGTCACCTTGGATGGCTGATGGCTTAAGCACAAGAGAGAACATTCTGGGCTGTGCTTCAATATACTTCCTTAACAAAAGTCTTTTTCATAGTGCATTTTCGTTTCCCAAACTGGTTGGGGGGAAAAGACCTGTAACAAGGAACTTTGTGCAAGAGTCATATACCTATGTTAAGACACAATTTGGTGGTGATCTACTTGGAGCAAAAAATGCAGATACATGGTCATATCGAAATGTGTTTTTTGGTTTCATGAATAAAACAGGTTAGCAGTGCAATTCTTTGTGTCAAATATACATCAATTATTAATGGGAGATCTCCAAATTTCAAGGATTTTTCTCTTACAATACAAAAAGGATACAGTATTAAACTTGTAAACTATAAACCAAAAGTAGTGTTCTATAGTGTTTGCTGTTCATGCTACAGACATTTTTCTATCATGACATGTCAATCCAAAGCACATTACAGCATGATTAGAAAGGCTACATTCAATACACATGCACCATGTTTTTTTTTTAAATCAATTACAATCATTTTACAGCTGGATATTACCTCAGACCAGTACTGAAACAATTGGAAACTGTAATTTGGTGATGGACGGACAGAACTGTGTGCGAAATGCAGCCAGTGTTTAAAATACAACACTTGGCAAATTATTGCTTGAGCCTTGTGCTTGGACAAGTATCATCGTTACATCATAACTGTGTAAATAAAATCAAACTGAATTTCTGCACAGTGTGAATGAATGTGTCGTTCTTTGGACAAAATACATAGTAATGCGTAAATCTGTTGCACTGGATATGCTTCAGGATGAGGGGATCAATTGTCAAGTAATAGCAAATCTAAAAAAGCAACTGAAAAAATAATTTAGTTTTTTTTCTTTTTCTATTCAAGCATGATTGATATCTAGCTACAGTACAATTAAATATACCAAAAATAAATACTATAATTATATGCAAAATAAATTAGACAACAAGGGTGGACTACTCCCCTTGTTCAGGTTGGACTGTTCAACTTGAGAGGAGGGACACCACATGGATCAGTGATGGCTCTGGGTCCTAAAGCAGAGGTTATGGAAGAGTTATAATCATTTTGGAATGCAGACATTTTAGCCCTTGCCACTGGCTTGTACTCTGACAAGAAGTGCCATCCGGATATAGTATCCAAAGGAAAAAGGGCAATGTGTTTACAAGGCAAATGGAGTAAACGTTCCAAATAGTGAGCTTTTAGCTGGTATTAGATGTTTTGTGTGTTTGCTGGTTTCAGAGGATCAACTTGACTAAAGGTAGAGTTTCCCCTTCAGTGTTAAACACTGGTACGTTCATGGGTCCTCTACAGGATCAGTATTGATTGCAGGTTTGGTAGCTTCGAGGTGGTAATGGGTAAAGGGACATTCAGGTGATTGGTCAAGTTTGAAAAAGGGGAAGTGGTATATTGCCGGAGAAGTAAAATTTGAGGCTGATGTGTAAAATGCAGAGGAGCCCCTTGGCTTTTGGAAAGACACCATTTTAAACGTTTAGACTGAGTTGAACTTAAGGCTGGTTCTTGGGTGGAGTAGATGTATCATTTGTCAGGGTAAAGGTGGAACTGAGGCTGGTTCTTCCTCTAAAAAACAGTTAATGTAGGCTGCAAGGGACAATGGAGCTGTAGATTGGTACTTTAAAAGGTGAAAGCCATAATGACTGCAGCTGAACATGTATAGGCTGGTGTTTTAAGCAGAGAAGGCCAGTTTTAGACTGCATGTCGAGTAGCCTTCATCGCTGGCTGAGCTCTGTTGGCTGCTGTGGTCATCCACATCACTTGCACCACTGGTGCTTACACTGTCCATTTCTCCATGGGAGAATTCAGTGCTTTCCACATCAACTTCAATTTCTTCTGCTCAAAAACAAAAAAATACAAATAATTACAAATTCAGTTTTTGTGAATCAAGTCTAAATATCTGAAGGTTTCCTAAAGTGACAGACAATAGAGTAACATTAGAAACACAAACACACCTCTGTCAGACTCCGAGCGGTCAGAATCCATCCGGGAGCCCAAGCTGTCCATACGGATCCTCTCTCTTTCTCCGTGAGTCTGCAGCAGGGCTAGCTGCCTCTGCAGGTGCCTTTGCTCCCTCTCTAAGGTCTCCAGCTGGTGCTGACTCCTCCGGTCCATCTCTTCAAGTTTCTAAAAAGAGGGAAATGCATAAGAGTTAGAAACCTAAAGCAGCATGTGTGGATTCACTGGCACAAGTAGTGCTTCTCTGAATCATTTAGTATTATACTATTATGTCTGCCCCTCTCTAGGTATTTATCACAATTAACTGCAAAGTACATGCACGAGAGAATGGTGAATTTGTTTCCTGTATAGTGATGTGATATTAATATCATCATAGATTCTGCGACTGTAAACTATGACATCTCCTGTGCCTTTTAATTAATTATTCAACACACAAGAACAGCAAGTTGCTGGTTGGACTCCAAAGAAATAGCTGGTGTCCCTGTGTAAGGTGGATATAAAGGAAATACAACTGTAAGGAAGAGGCACAGTAACTGATTTATGGGTATCAGTGTACAAAAGAATCTGAGCTGTAATTTATAACTTCAATAAAAAATCAGCAAAAAAAAAGCTTTATGCTGCACTGCATCAGGTGTTATGCACTGTTTGTCTTGTTTTTTTTAAGCCACTCCTGAGCTTAATAACATAACTATAACAAACACGACATGCAATTTACTTATAATAATAGAACTTTAGTAAAGATTTCAAATGCTGTCCTCTCATACCAAAATACACCATACCAGGTTTTTCTGAGTAAGAATATATTTTAGACTTACAGATTGTTGGAACTGTTGTTTGTCCTGAATTATGTATAGTTCCATGTGCAAGTCTAAGTTGTGCTTGTATGTGCTTCTCCTGTAGCACAATACAGGATGTTTTTTTAAACTGCTGCAGACGTGAGCTTCATGCTGGTTGCACCTGTTACACCCCTTTACTCTACTACACAGACTGGTTCTAAAAATACAACACAGCAGCATCCACAAGCCACATTTCCTGGACTTCAAATAAACAAGTCCAAAGTCAACAGCTGACATCATAGGTAGTTTTGTCCATTACCCCCCATTGTGATAAACGCCTACAGACTACTGCCAAGAATTTTTTCATATTGCAGCCCTCAGTCATCCATCAAGTGCTTTTCACTGCTGGAGGCAGCACAGAGTGGGCTTAGGAAAATCAAAGAAAAACCAAAAAAAAGCATCCAAACATCATCCAAAGTGTTGAGCCTTGGATGCTTTGACGCTGCAGAATCATTTGAGCCTATCATCACTCGTTCAGACACACTCAGTGGTCCATTCAAGCAGACAGTTGGAAGACAGGATATTTGTCCAAATACAAAAAAACCTAAAATTACAGGGCAACAACCATAATGTCCAATGACGAGGCAAATGTTTGTTAATGTGCAGTTTATTTAATGGTTCTAAGAAAAATTACTATATAGACATGTATGGAGAAGAAGCCTAATCTCATTTAGCCACTTTAAATGTGAGGTGACTATCAATATTGAATCTAGTGTCAGTTCTGTGTTTAATGTCTTTAATCTTTACATGGAACAGAGCCAAAAGGTACAAAGAAGAGGTTCAAAAGTCCAGACTGTTCTTCTCTCTTCTTGATGTTTATACTTTGCCAGCTATGATGACAAAACAAGGAGCTCTGTTGTGTTTTTATCATCCAGTACCTTTTGGTCCAGCAACAGGTCCAACAACACTGTATGCTCTGAAAGTAAAGCATTTCAAAGTTCACATGGACTTCAGGCTATATATTGAGCTTTCTAGACAGTGGAGCTGCCCTGTGATCATGCCATGACAGTAAAGGACCACCAAGAGAGCACTTGAAGACTAAATAGTGTTTTGTTCTAAAAATAAAAACAAAACAGGATTCATCTATTGACTGGTAAGCCTTATGTTTTGTAAGCCATCACTATGGATTTACATTGGGTCTCACAAAGAAATCAAATGGATACTAGGATCATCCCTTGTATATTAAAGTCCTCCTCAGTAGTACTGTAGATCTATATTTGCTGTCAATATAACATCAATTGTTTTTGCTCGGGGGAGTCAGACATCTCTTAATTCTAGATATCTGAGAGCGACAGGCACACATTTTCTTTTGATTTGTGAGTGTTGTCATTCAGTCTACCACACCTTGATATGTGCTTTGGCCTTGTTGAGCAGTCCCAATGTGGTGTGCCGACTGCAGTCTGGTCCCAGAGGGATGAGGGACTTCAACCTCTCCAAACACAGGCGAAGATGTGCTCGTCTGTTGGAGGAGACACAATCGAGCTTCATATATTATAAACCATTATGTATTGTAATTATACATAACAAAAAACTGAAAGATGAAATCCAGTTGGATTATATTGAATAGTTACGGCAGACAATTTTATGATACCTTTAACCCATCTGTGCAGAGTGAAACAGTCAAGGTATTTAGACACTTGACCTTTCTGTAGATTTATTTTGCTAGTTAGCCACACCATCTGACTCCTTTCCAATTACATATGGATCTGTCTCGTCCCAGTTTTTAAAGCTGCTGAGGTCAGCCAAATGCTTAAATGTTTCTGATCCACTGAAGCCTCTGGGCCTGTGGTCTCAATGAAAGCAGAATGTGGCAAAGGACATTTACTCCTCTTTCAAACAATAGAGTAAAATGTAGGTCAAGTTGTGATGTCATCTCTTCTCCCTGCACTGACCACCATTTTGTATTTTAAAAAAATAGCACGGCGTTGTATGATCGTCCCTTTTAAAGATTCTCATAATTTATTTCTTGAACTAAGAGACTCCCACACGGCTGCACAGTTAATGTTTGGATAAATGTGCCCTGGCATTTGTTTTCTGTTCAAAGCAGATGCCTCATCCTGGAGCAACAGAAGCAAACTGCTGTTAGATCTGCAGCTGGGAATCTCTCAGGAAGGAGCCCTGTTGTCTGGAAACAGACGGTTCCCGTTTGCTGACTGGGGAAATGTCTGCATGTCCTCCAGGAACAGTGCTGCTACTGAGACTATATTACACCTCCCTTTTATTTGCCTTGCAAAAAGCACAATGCTATCATACAGTATAAGTAAATTCACAGATTCTAGATAAAAATGCTTTTTTTAAAAGTCCTGACCATATTAAGCTGATTTATGGGCCTGCAGTGCATCTCATTTTGAAATGTATGGTCAACATATATTTAGCATAGAGCCAAGATATGCAAACATTGCAGAACAGAGAGAGTTTTTGGTGTATCAGCTTGAAGCTCCATTTTGAGACAGCTGGCTCTTGACTTTAACCCCCTTTGTAGCTCATCACAGCAAAGACTGCAAACATTCTTTCCTTATGATTTTATCCACATTGTGAACCACAACTGCATTAATGCATATATAACAAACACTGATATGATTACAATAAGATAGAAGTCGACATTTTAAATGACTGATTCCTTATATTCTTAGCCTCTGTAAGCAGTCCTTGCTTATTATCATAAACATGCATACAAGCAATCTATACGGTTTTGTTTTACTCACCTATTTTTTTCCAGCTCATTGTGTGCCGACCTGTTTATATCATAAATATATAAACAAAACTGTTATGACAGTACACATTGTTATGACAATATATAGAAAAGCAACATGCATATGTACAAGCCAAATCCATGCTATACCAAAATACTGACAGGATGCTAGTAATGATTTTATAAATAATGAATATTTGAGAGGCTTTTAAATGCCACTAGTAATGCATTCATGATTAAAGACACTGCATTTGCATACAACAAATTTGAAAATCATATCAAGACATTAGCATACCTATTGTGAATATTGTCCAGTTTCCTGTTCTTGAATTTGCGTTGTTTCTGTTGATGTGCAGTCTGTGTAGAAGGGTAGGTTGAAGCATACCCATGCTCACATTCTGATAACGAAAAACAAAGAAGATTAAATATATTGTGCAGCTTTTACAAGCTTTTACTGTGCAGACATGGATGTGACCCAATTTGCGTTGAATTTCAAATAACATCTTACTATAAACATAAAGAACTGACAGCATGTTAAATATTGGTAATAACAGTGCACTCTTGCATTTTTACTATGTAATTATGTATGTGAGTTGGCCGATGTGTATTATGCACAGATATTTAATGCAGAACTTGTACGTGGCCCTTAAGCAAGACTGTCAAAACACATTTTCTATTCCACAGTGGCTTTAGAAAAGCCTACAGTTCCCATGAACCCTTCCTCCCAGTAACATGCGACGTCAGACGTAACCCTGCCTGTGATTGGATATCTGCTGTGACTCTCGTGCTGGGAACATGTGTCTCGACCAATGAAAACTTTATAATTTGTTCCATGTGGAAACCATGTGAACAACACATACAAGGAAGCAGCAGCTGCCACTGAAAACGGTAGCTGGGCTTTGAGTCAGGTTTTATAAGGGGAAACAAAATGTAAATCGCAGGCTGTATATGCAAGGGGAATCTGTGTATGCGATATTTTTGAGTGGCTGGGATATTTTAAGAGAATAATCGCGAACGAAGCTGCCATAAACCGAGAGAAAAGATTAAAGGGAACACTTCAAAACTCAAGAGCATAATTGTGTAAACCACATATTCACTTAAAGGTGCACGTTTGCGATCTTTGTGAAAATAGATGATTAAATTAAGTCGTGCTTATTTGGTTCCCGATAGCAGGAAAAAGACAAGGTTTGTGGGAGCATATGATTTAGCTGCAGGCGGTTTGTTGCAATAAAATATGTCTCTGTCGATGTAATTGCTTCCTGAATACAAAATACTGGGATTGTGAAACTACTATTCATATAATAATTTTCTAAGTGTTAGGTCGATGAGATAATAGTTTTTCAGTAGCAGGTGAAATATCACTGGCTGCATTCGGGCCAATTCATCTGTCCGCTGTGCGTCTTTTGTCGCCTTCGCTTCTATTGTTGTCTGCTCGGCGCATTACGTGGTAATATCCCTACAGCCTGTGGTTACTTACTTCCGTTGTTCTTCTCGATATTTTCTATGTAATTTGCTGCATCGAGCAGCACTTGCACGTTCTTCATAAAAGTGCCGATTTGGTCCATTGCGGAACATTTGGAGTATAAAACGTCGCTGAAAGAATAGTCGGACATCTCTCCGAAATCTTGCTGGTCCATGGACGCGTCAGACTCCGACAGGACCTCCTCGGGTTTCAGCTCGCTGTGCTGTCGCATATACTTTACCATTTTCACTTTAGCCTTTTTTGGGCTTTTGACAAATAAGCAGCGCTGAAATGGCTTTCCTTGTCCAGTGTGTGCACTGAGCGGATGACTGAATAGAACTAGGCTGGATGGAATTGCAGTCCTCAGCCACTTGCCCTACTTGATGGATAATCCCTCCCACTAACGCATGCACATTGCATTCATTGTCAACTGTGCCATAATAAATCCTCATTATCAATACTGCAGGAGAGTAACAAATAACACACTTATGTCCACTGACATTCTGAAGCAGAGCCAGCTTTTATTTGTGACAATGTTGCTTTATTCCAGTCGACGTGAACAGAATAATTGTGAAAAATAAGAGCTGCCTGTTCCAGTTATGTCTTTGAATGTATGTGAGCAGACTTTAAAAAGTGAAAAGGGTCAAGACCACATGGTAGAAACAATATCAAGTGTAATCAATAGTGCAACATGGATATCAGGGACCGCTGCCAGGGTTGGTCTCCATTATAAATATGTAATCACTGGAGCTTCTGTGTTGCTAAAGACACTAATGCTTTAATGTCTTAGGCACAATAATATTACTCATATGCTTGTATTTATAATCTGCCATTAACATCTCTTCATATTTGTATATTGGGGTTAGTCAGGGGAACCGTTTAGAATGATTGTAGTTTTCTTCTAGTGTATCATATGGTACTCTATGGTACCATATAATATACTAATCTATATTTACAGTTTAATTTGTTTACTCCTCCCTGTTGCATCCCAAACTTCTCTTGGTTTGAATGCAATGCATTCCTATGAATTTAGAGGCAGTTTGAAATAGTTTGCATTTAATAACTTCATTGTTTACCCCCAGCTGTCTTGAAATCTTTTGTTTTTATCTTAAACCCCTGTGGGTGTGTTGTGTCACTGTCATGGTCTAAAACAATGAAAGTAAATAAGTAAAGTATAAGTATTAATAAATCAAGTATAAGCAGCACCCACCCCTCAGAGGGTGTTTGAATTCAGCAGAATTTAAGTGACATGGAAGTGACCATAATCTACTAAACTTTCAAGTCATCATTCCACTGTAAAATATGCCCTTGACACTGAATTGAATTCTAGCTTTTTGGTCAACTTCCGCTGTCCTTTTGACGGATTAAGAAGTCATTTTTCCCCATATTGTGACTGATGGAGGGGGACAGACGGGAAAGGGCCTGCCTTTACAAGGCCAGCCATGCATGCAGGGCTGTGTTGTGCCTCTGAGACAATGGGTGCAGATGGCTGGCCCACTGCAGATGTGGCCAGCCCTGTAACGGACGCCTGTGAGAGAGTACACCCTCCCATGGAGTCTATTTCAGCTTACTGGCAAGGTCTGACACACACAGACGGTCCTGATCTGGGCACTAAAACAAAGGCACACACTTTAGCAGGTGGCATTTATGGACATATACAAAGGTGCCTCATAAAATCCTCACAAATACAAGTCTCTTTTTAAAATATGAATATCAAATCTAATTACTGGACCATTTTTATATATCAAACAGCAATTTACAGCAAATAATGTAAACTACTGCCACCCAAGTGTTAAAAGGACAGATAAATGAAGTCAAACATATGCACAGTTCAGTGGTGGATGGAAACTGACAGCATCTCTCTGCTACGAGACTGAACTGTCTGACTGTCAGTGGAAAGCTGACCCGCTGTAGGTTGGTGTAGAATGTGACCCCAACTGTAGTAATCTGAAAAGCCTGAGGATTACACCAATGGCTCGGCTGTCACAGAGGAGGCACAGCGGCACAGTGGTGATGGTGTGAAAGAATGAGCCAAACATACCATGCTAGTTTGCTAGCAATGGGTGCAAAGCCAATCTATCTATCTAGTGATCTGTTTTTGCTATTCTCACACATGCTGGTGGTCTGTTAAGATGATGGTCTCAGTTAAAGCATTGTGCAGCAGCAGTCCCCTGTTGTTTTAAAACAATAGCTGCACTTTGCCCTGAGGTCACAGCAGCAGCCCAGACGTGTGTCACCTGCTCCTTAGCGCTGTCAGGATATGAAAGAGCTCCTAAGCCTTGTCACCCACACATTGCAGGGAACTGTCATTCTCTTTTTAAGTTGAGATAAAGTCTCCTCCTAAATTGTTCCCATGAGCAAAGCAAACTATTCCAACTGACATTTCATTTCCAAAATGCCACATTTGGACTTTTTAAAAAGAGAATCATCAGTGAAACTTAAACACAAACTTTAAAGTTGTTATTGTTATTTCCCATTTTTATATGCAATTACACACACTACCTTTAACTTTGTCCTCTCCTTATGTCATCTCACAGCAGAGGTGTGTGTCGGATGGGGGTGGTGTAGGTCCTGACCACCCCAACACGAACACCTGTTGGAGACACCAAATCCCCTTTGTCTTCGCAGCCCCCTCTCAATAGATTACCATGACAATGCCCATTAATATCATGGCTGAAGACTGATTATACAGCTTCACAAACATAGTGCACTGTTTCAGGGGGACTTTGCTTTAAAAAATACAAGGGTTTGTAAGTTGTGCAAGCTTTTGACTAGAAACTTGTTTACATGTAGCATGTAAAATAAAAGCAAAGGTACAAAGAACATGAAAATCTGCTGATTTAAAATTTTCAATCATTTTTAACTGAATATAAGAAGCAGAAACTTTAAATATTTTCAGCAATGAGCAACAGAGCATTAAAACAGTTATGGAAATCCTAGCTTTTATTGCATCAGGTGAAAGGTGATTTTAAAGGACTCACTTTGAGGCGGTGAACTGTGACTGTGATGTAAAACACCATGGAAAAAACCCAGGTTACACAAATAGCAATGTAAACAACAGAGGAAATATAAGCACTCAACACAGAAATTTCATAAGTAAAACAGTTTGTAAACACAATGCACTGTGCATGTTAAGTAAATAATGAGCTTAATTAAGATGGATAAAAACTGGATAAAAGAAGTGTTACTAGATTGTACTGTCACATTTCTATGTTTGATTGTTTAACATTTGGTTTAGCGTAACAAAAGAACACAAAAAGTATTTACAAAGTCAAAGAGTTCACTCCCTTTGGGTCGAAATAAATCATTCACATTATTGACTGGGATGTAAATATATGATCCTCTAATATACTTTATATCAAACTCTAACAGTGGCTACAAAGAAAAGCTTCAACATGTTGCCGTCAGCTGACGATCCGAACGAACTCAAACAGAACATTTTATCGCATTTAACTTTCTGTGATTCAGTCTTGGCACTTTCATTGTCAACGTCTAAACAAGTACTGATTTTCTGACTATTATGTAAAAAGTCAAACTTTGTCACTCCTAAACATCAATATGCACCAACTCGCTCAACTCTTTCTGTTAGTCACAGTCAATTCTTTGTCACAATTTCAAAAAAAGCAGCAACCATGGAAACAATAGCACGGATACAAATGTTAAAACATGAATTATTACCGTATTGTCAATCACAGCATGTTTAGTATTAGTTAGTAGGAAACGGCCATATGTGAAGCCTATCAAATCATTTATTTAACTATCAAACACTATACTGTAATACCTATAATATAAACCAACATATATTATTACAAGATAGTATAGCTATGAATATGTTCAAATACAAATCATACTTCTTATAAGGCTAAACTTTGTATGACCATAATATGCTCAGCCGCTGTTACACTACTAGTGTGGTTATTAAATCTTTACATTTTTAAACAACTGTCTTATAGCTTTCAGTTTACATTCAACAATAAACTTGTGCAAAATGAAAAATCCAAAACTTAAAATCTAACAGGCCTAATCTGATGTAATAATGGACTTCAAAACCTTATGTCCTACAACATCAATTTTTGTCCCCATTAAAATATGGGTAATAACAACCACAGCTATGTCATTTTGAGTTCATTTTTGTTATTTGTTTTATTTAACTTTGCCCTCAGGAATTTTCAATGATTGATAGACAAAAATACTATAAAACCATCTGCTGTGACATCTTGGAAAACATTCACATGATACTAATAATAGCTGTGAATGGGCAGGATGTGTTAAAACAGCACTGTCCTGCGAGACTACGTGTGACTAAATGAAAGTCATTTCTCTCATTTTACTTCCCTTCAACAAGTTGAAAATTAAAAAGGCAATTCAGATGTTTTCCGAGCAAAAACTCTTTGTTTTTGCAGTGAATTCCCTCATGCTTCTGTTTTTTCCTTCTCCTCCTTCTTTTTCTTGCTCTTTTTCAAGAATGAAGGAGTGCGGAATTTCTTCTTCTTTTTCTTGGGGGACCTGGTTTGGCTCTCTGGGGTCTGAGCCTCCCCCGTCTTCTCCTTCGTTGTTATAGAGATTTCCACCGTTTCCACAGTGTTCACGCTGAGCTTGGAGACCTCAACGCTCAGATCCTCCTCTATCTCTGCCAAGTGGTCTTTCCCATTGGGTATTGTGTCTGTCAACAGATAAAACCAAGTCAGTGACAAGGGATGTGGAAAAGATGTGCACACAGATCAAGATACATTAATTTATCTATTTCAGGCAGTTCTCGTCCTTTTACAGATTATATCACCAATTTCAATTTCTGTTCACTTATTACCTTGTTTAGCTGGTGTCATTATAGGTGAGAGGGAGAGGGAGATAGTAGAGCCATCAAATGTGGTCATCTCATCTGCATCAGTGGCATCATCATCTTCTGTAAAAGGGTTAAGTTATCAGTGAGGGTTACTAGATTAATGCATTTATCTAACAGGGATTTGTATTGTTTTAACGTTTGCAGAGGCTAAAAGAGTAAGAGTCTACAGCCAAGCTAGCAGCTCTCTGTGGCACAGCAGGGCTTCGTTTTCTTTTAGGGCGACAGTACTTCTCTGGTTCTCCATCTTAGTTTAACAGAGCTGACATCTAATTATCATCTAGGCTGAGGCTCATGCAAATGTCATTATTTAGTAGGTAACTGATTACAGATGAAAAGCTAAAGAGGTTACAGGGTTGGAGTGGCATAAGTGTCTATGCACAGTTTCATGGCAATACGGGCAGTAGTTACTGATATATTCCATACAAAACCTCATGGTGGTGGTCATCATCGTGAAAAAATACGATCACCGTACCCCATTGGCTTGAATTTCAGGAAACCATTAGTCTCTGTACTAAATTTTATGGCAAATATTGTGTTTTGTTTTAATCTGTATAAGCAGGTATATTCACACTTTGTCATGAGAGAAAAAAAATAAAGGTGACAATGAATTGTAGAACTGTTTCACTCGTGCGCTACTTTTTTCCCCTTGTCTACAATCATAACCAAGATATGAGTAGCTTGACAACACTGATGTCTTTGCAGCTCATCTCTCACCATTTCTGTGAGCTCACTCAGAGGAACAGTGAAACTATTGACTGACATTTTGTCACAGTTGCATTTTTGCAGGAAGGACCTCATTTCTGTGACTGTAGTTCCAGCATTTCCTCTGGGCATGAATCAAGTATTGTGGCTGGGCTAATTAACTGTCTGGATATCATGGCCTAGCAGCAGTAAGTACAGCAGAGTTGTGGAATGTAAGAGTTAATGAAAAAGTGAACAACTTATGTACATTTAATGGATCCTACACTATTATTTTGACTATTTTTCTGTAGAGCTCTCTTGGTGGGATCAGAGACTGCTGTTAGCGAGAGTTAGAGATCAATTTCTCAGCCATATTGTAATGACCTATGACCCTGTAAGAAGTATGTATGAAGAATAGCAAAGTACCTTCTTGGTGTTGCTGTTTTTTTTCTACCATGTTCTTGTATTCCTCCAGCACCTTCTCTGTTAGATCATTGAAGGGGTTCGGTGGAAGAGAGCGAATCTGCTCCTCATCCTCAATGATGAAGGCCTGATAGAAAGCAGAACATAAAAACACACGATCACCTGATGTCACATATTTTGCTGTTTATTGAAGTAACTGATCACATGGAAGGATGACAACTGGTTATCCAATTATGTTTACAGTTTTTCATTGCATTAGCTCCTGTGATCACAATGGATTTAGTTAGTAGCAGGTAGAACAGGATATTTATTCAAATGTGTAACTCTCAGGTATATAGGTCACATGTTTTATCTTTTTTAATAACTAGTATATGGCATAATATACTGCAGAGTGTTGTATATAGTTTTGTGATAGGATGCATGGACACTTTTATCCAAAGCAACTTACAAGTCAGGTACAAAACAAGCAAAAACTATGTTTGGCAGCATACACTGTAGGTAAAGTGAAAGAAAGAAAGAAATGTTTCAGGCATAGTTTTTTCTAAAGTTAGGTAAATAGAAAGCTGTGGAAGAGTTCTGTTTTCAGACTTCAGATTTACGAGGAAACCAAAATGCCAAATGCATATCCTTCCAGTGCTAAATGTTGACACTGAAAACTGAATACAAGCAACATCCTCACTAGTGGTACACTATATTGCCTCAAAATTATATCATTATATTTCAAGTAAATTTGCCATAATAATATTTTTGACTATATTTATAAATATAGAGGGAAAAAATTGACAGTTGATAATTGATAATTATCAGTATTTCAGTAAATCAGTATTCAGTAATAATCACTATTTATAGCAATCGATAGTCATCTATGACAGCATTTATTAGTGGATATAAAAAATGATTTTTCTATCCTTCTTTTCCAGTGAGCTGCTGCCTTTACATGCAGTTTAATAACCAGGCTACTCAGAGGACACAGCTGATACACAGTGTGAACTGTCTGAATAAAGGTAACCCACGTTCGAAAGACACTCATTTAGATTTCTGAGGCACTTTTGTAGTAGTTTAATTTTCAATCAGACTTTAGATGGAGTTTGATTTAAAAAAGGAAGCAGCATTGCATCAAAATGTAGCTCCTTTTTTATCTTATCATCATCTGAGAATGACACACAGCTGTGGTTCTCGGACATTTAGCTTGTGTCGCTGTTTGTGTGCGCTAGGGAACAGAAATGTCATAGTACATGACTGTGCAGGTAGATCA
Source organism: Helostoma temminkii (assembly GCA_900302695.1). Classification (NCBI taxonomy): domain Eukaryota; kingdom Metazoa; phylum Chordata; class Actinopteri; order Anabantiformes; family Helostomatidae; genus Helostoma; species Helostoma temminkii. Next base: position 19,426 of record OMLM01008739.1, read on the forward strand.
ATAATATCACCAATTACACTTTTCTATTGCGGAAAAAATGATACCGGTATTATCGTGGATGATATGATATGGCTCAACCCCCAATTCTCACTGATTTGGGTTTGCAAACTTTCTGGTCTTCTTGGAATCTGACTTTAGTTAGATACACCAATTCTCTTTTTTTTGCCTTTGGTTGAGCAATTATTATTTTCTTTGCACTGCCTTTACTTAAGCATAATGACAATGGGAAATCTTTGATGACAGTTGATGATAAAGAGTTAAATGTTGTAAATGACTGGCTTTTTGCGGGATGTAAAAATAAATATACATAAAAAATGGCTTTGTGATTGCAGTTAATGTTGTCATAGCTGCAAGTATTTCAGAAAATGTCTCTGAGGAATTAAGTGTAGAACACTGTAGTACTGTTTTTTAATACAACACATGATTTACACAATGTAATTTTTAATGTATTAGCTTTTCATATAAATGGCTAATATACTTACTGGTCCTGGTTTGGTGTCCACAACAATGCCTGCTAGTAACTGAGACTTTGGTCCTGGAGTCATCTGGTCACCTCTGTGCTGTTCCTTGATCTGGAAAAAAAAAGTGCAAAATTAAGTTCAGGACCTCTTGATGTTACATGCAATATCTTTTGTACAAAGCATTATAACATGCATGGGCAGTGTTGTCTGAAATGTGTGATGTTATCAACTCACCCGGTTCCTCTTATCCAAAACCTCTGTGGGATCAGTGTTGAGTGGGACAAACTGGTTAGGGTCCTCAATCTTTATCGGGGTGCCGACACTATTGCCTGGCTGTGAAGACTTCAACCACTGAGAAGATAAAAAATAGGTTAATAAAACAAAAATATAAGAAAAAACCTCAATGATGATTAAAAATAAACATTTATCTATCTTGCCACCAGAGGGCAGGCTAATACAATAGAAGGCCCTGCCAAGATCACGACTGCCTTCAGAGGGAGGGTTTATATTTCTTGTTACAGTTTCACATGAAAATCAACACACCGTGGTTTTGGTCCTGGGGCTGACATCCCCACTGGGTGACTGTTCAGGAACATTGACCCTCAAGTAGCTGTTGGGTGAATTGAGCCAACGAGTCCTTTCTCTCTGCTGTTTCTGCACCATAAACTTGAAGGGGCTACGCAGACCCAGCTCACTGTCCTCTGATGGCACAGCAGACACCGTTGCAGGGATCTCCACGTCGTTCTTAGAGCGGGGTTTTTCACGGACAATGGGGTTTCTGTAAGAGTAGCCTGTTCTGTATCCCTACAAAGTCAGAAAAAAAGGAAACATCATTCTAGCATACTTATTGAACATACATCTTTTGCTATACGTTATCTGCAACATTTCTCTCTATTTTTCAGTGTTCCCTCACAATGGAAAGAATACAAAATTCAAATGATGCATGGGCCACCCAAGACCCACTTACACAGTGCTGTTAAATATTTAAGCAATCCTGTATATACAAACAGCACTTCTGCTGACATGCCCAGTTTCAGAGTGAAAAGATAAAACTTGTGTGTTGTTAACAATACATCAAAGGCCTGGAGAGAAAACTACTGATGTGATCTTGCAGCGTGCACAGTCTGAAGCCAGCAGTGCAACACTACAATCTAAATCACAATTGGCGTTCTATGACAAGTTCGCCACCAAAATAAATTTTCTCCACAACAAAAGCAAGACATTCACAGCTTTATGAATTTTTAACGCAAAAATGTCCACTGACTCCAGTGCGCATTTGCTTAGTAACAATTTGATACTTAAAGCCTTAACTGTTTGTAGGAACAATTAAAAACATGCTGGCACTTAAGTTTAGCATGTGCATAAACCTTCAACTATGATGTATTTGGGCTTGTTTTATTTCTTATATCTAGCTTTTCAACACATTTCTCCTCACAAATACTTAGATAGTAACACACGTGCTCTTCTTATTTCTTTTGCATTGGGCCAGTCCTAAACCACCACCCTCCTCCTGTGTTATTAGCTGTGACCTTTAGTGCAGCCAGAGCTCTTGTTATCTTTGTTTAGGTTTTCACTGATAATTGAATTACTTCTCTTTGTGGCATGGAAAAACAGACTTCCTGTTGCATTTGCACCCAGTGCCATATTCAACAGTCTTTGAGAAAATATCATATTCTGTTCCATACACTAAATGTCTGTGTGGTCTGTGTTTCTCTAACTGCCCACAGCATGCCTCACCATCTGTAAGCTATGATTGAGAGGTGGGCGGGCTATGATCACACAGAGCTAACACAGCTGCAGCCCACTCCAGCCACAGTTGTTAGCGAGTAGCACACTCAAGCAGACAGAGTACATGGCAGACTGTGGTCATTAGCAGTGTGGTTAGAGTTGCAGGGTTTAAATTGGCAGAAATGCAGCACAACACACAAATCTTGAGTTTCTAACCAGACCAGTGGACACCCTGTTAACCATAAAGAACAGATCGCTGTGCTTAATAGGTTCTCACAATAATTACATGAGCAGTTGTAACTTTATTCAAAACATTTTTGCATAGAACTATGTTCATGGTAATATTCAATTACACTGAACATTTTCAGATTGAGTTAACAAAAACATATAGATTCACTGTGTTGTCTAATCAGACTTCCCGAGGAAGCATCTGAGACAGGAAACTCAAAGACATAGGTCAGAGTTCTCTCACCAGGTTGTCCAGCATCCTCATAAGGGACTCAAACTCAGCTTCACCCACTTTCCACTTGACCTCGTTGTCTATCACCACCCCGGCAGCGGCCACTCCCTGAGTCGGGGGTTTCAACTTCTCCTTGTCCAGGAGCACAAGGTTATCCACGCCGCCTGAGCACCTCAGAGCATTCACCTAAACAAGATAGCAAGATTACTTACATAACTTGTTGGGTGTTACAAGACAAATTATGATTCTGTGCAGTCAGTGGCAATTTACTCACATGCATTCATTAAAATAATATCATTTAAAAACAGAGACCCCACATTTCAAAACAGTTTACATATTTTCCTATGCTGGATACAGTATCTATAATATGGGTGTGTAATTGCATATGAACTGAGCTGTCAGTATATGTCAAAAACAAATGCAGTCCAGACACAGCAGGGTGATGAAAAACACTCCAACTGCCTCTGTGACACAAAGCAACATGAGTGTGAGAAACACAGCAGAGGTCCACGTAGCTCAGACTGTGAACAGTGCTCTCTAGCACGTATTTGACTTTGATTTGTTTAGACATAAAGTATATTAGACACTAGCTTTGCTTCCATGTCAGGCACTAATATTTGCAATCAAGTCTAGCTCATTCACAAAAGCTAGGAAATGATTTCTACAGATGAATTACACATGTTTAATCCACATGAACTGCATAAAGGCATATAAAGTTCTACCTAACTAGGTAGAAGTGGTAAAAATAAAAACAGATTTTGTACCTGGATTTCACAGGCTTGCTGAGAGTGATAAATGTAGTAAAACGCTTCTTCTACTGTTTCTCCCAAAGCAAGCAGACCATGGTTCCTCAGAATCATCACCTGAAAAACACATAACACTAAATAAACCAGTTCAGCTAAGTTCCTGGGTTATCTTGATATGCTAATGTGCACTTATTAATTATGTGTGTATTATTTTGCAAATGTTTCCTAATCAACACACTTAGCATCTCTCTAGCATCACTTTGTAAGGTGTTTCTAATATTATGATCTAATATCTAATATTTACCAACAAAGCAAATAAATGTATTTGACATAATGTCAAACTATTCCTTCAAGACCTGGTTTCTAATATATGCACTAAATTATTATAATTTACTAGCTAACAGGTACAAATGGCATCATACATATAACAGCTACACTATAATATACAGCATAATATAATAACTGATGACTTTTTTACGACCAGCATTTAATGTATCCCATGTGAAAGTGAGCCTCTCACTAATGGAGTCCCTTGGTTTGACAGTACCTTGGCAGTAGGGCCCAGTGCTTTCTGAAACTCCACCTTCTCCTCTTTATTATCCAGGCTGCCATGGTAACCAAAGCAGCTCACGTCTCCCAGAAGCAAAGCCTCATGGGAAATGGGCAGGATTCCACATTTCATCGAGGACACCTGTTAACACGAGACAAAAGCAACTGAGACGGCAACACACCAGCATTTAAATAGAGACACATTTTTAGCTGTCACACACAAATAAAACTTTACACAGTAATGTTCATCATGTGCTGAGCATTTTACAGCCGAGCTTCAAAAGAACTAGTAAAAGCTTGTCACCGGGTGGGAGGGGGTGTACTGCTTTTAATTCAGCCCTTTTCCTCTGGTGCAAAATAAGCACTTAGCAGCAGCTTTGATTAAGATGAAGCTCGTTTAATATTTGCCTGGAGCATACTTACAGCAGCCGTAGCAGGGGTATGTATGTGGATAATGCATCTCACATCAGGACGCATGGAGTAAATGGCTGCATGTGGAGCAAATCCAAACTGGTCGACATGCAGATCAGTAGAACCCTGATCCACCACTTCACCAATTATGTTTACTTTGACCTAAACATGGGGAAATAAACAGCAAAATTAGAGATGTGAGGAATCCCAGTGCACAGGCTACTATCACTGAGAGCAAGCTTGTTGAATGTTTTTGTTTACTTACAGATTTGCTAGCTAGTCAGTGGTCTTCTAGCTAGCTATCAGTTTTAAAATGTGACAGACAACTACATAGCCAGGTTGCACTGTGCCTGTACCACGGCAGTCCATGTGATTATGATTATAAGCAACTGAATTTAACATTTTAACAAGTGTCAGCAAAATGGTTAATTTGTGTAAGCAACACAAACATAATTCATTCTTAATGTATGAGCATAAGGAAAACAAACTGTGATAACTGAAACACAGAAGCACATTTGCCTCGAGCACAGACAAACCACAGAGTTTATTGTGCAAGTTCTCAGGAATTTAGTTCAGTTTAGTGTAAATTTTTTGTTTATGCAAAAACAAGCAAAAACAAGTCCTGCTGTGCTTCAAAACTCACACAGGTGCAATTTGTACAAGAGTCAGTAATATTCAATACAGATGTCATTGCTGTTTAATTAGATGATCATCCTCTGTAAGTAATGCAAAATGTTCAGGTATTATGGCAGTGTACGAAACGGGCCCCTCAGGAGTATTAAAGCCTTTAGTGTGGCTTATAACAATCATTTTGCTATTGACACAAGGTTATATTAACACAAGTTTGGTTGTTGTGATGCTTCCACAGTCTTTGCCAAAGAAGTTAGAAGTAAAGGAGAGGTTGGTGGGTTTACTTCTCCCAGGTCAATTGTTCAGCTGCTGCACTCCTGAACAGCTTATGTTGACTGCTAAGCAGGAAGTGTCACTGTGTGTTTGTAGCCATTCAGCTTTGAAGTGTAGAAAATGCCAGTAGTGGTGGTTACGTTTTGTTGTAAATATTAACGAACCTGTAGCTGCTAAATGCATATATGGTAAATACTGGTAATGCTACAGCTTGTGTATTATTAGCATTTCCTGCTATGGATAAGTGGGTTTACTTCACTTCAGAAATGCATCCATTTAATAAGGAAATCTGTAGCAATCAAGTCCGGCAGATTTAGCTTAGTGCACAGCCAGTTTTACCATCAGATGAAGAAAACTTAAATTTTCTAAACTTTATTCAATTAATTTACATTAACATTGGTTAAGATTTCACAGAAACAATGACACTGTGTTAAGTCTTGCCCAATACACATAGCGAATTCCTCATGACTATGCACTGTTACTCATATATAATAACAAGACAATCAGCCATTGTGCTTACCAAATTTGCTGCCGTCACCTCAGCGAATGACAACCCTTGTGGACTAATGAGAACATGGTCCTGCTCTTTATTGACACGCACCTGAGACAAAATGAAAATATTATTAAAACCAGAATTGATCTCGGTCACAATAACATGAATAACATAAGTAAATACAAAAAACATTTTTTAGGAAGTACTCAGATTAAACAGACCCAATTTATCAGTTTAAGTGTACAGGAATCTCTGAACCACAGAGAAAAACTCAAAAATCAGTGTGTGGGTTGAGTTTTTAGGTTTTGTCTATGCAGAAAATCTGAGCTTTACATCTTTACATCTCAAGTGTTCACATCATTTCAGTGTGAATGCCTGCTATTGGGGAGCTGTTCTTGTTCACAAATCTAACTTTTCAAACCTATAAATAATATATGGTGTCTTAAAGGTATTCCCCTTTAAGCTTTCTGGGAGCCTAAGAACACAACACTCACATAAAATTGCATAAACCTTTTGCTGCATAAGCAGGTGTGCACTGGAGCGTGATTGTGAACTTGTACTCACAGTAATGTAGGAGCTTGTAAAACGAGCCCAGCTGAAGAGGTCAACAAGCCTGTAGAGGCTGGCCAGCCTGCAGCGACTCTGTTTCTCTCCTTTTGCAAAAGTTGGAGACTCAATGCCATACAAGTCATTGACTGGAGTCACCATCCCAAAACCTGCCAAAAGACATAACATCATCAGAAAGTTTACTTACCCCCGCAACATATAAAGTTAAACGACCAAGGAAAGTTGAGCTGAAGCTTAAAAAGGACTTTATCAGGGTTCTCAACAAGAAACCGAAGGATATATTGAGACCTTCCATATAAGGGCTTTGTAGTTTAGCTTTTAGTCATTAAAAAGAGCTGCTATTTCCTAGAGTGAGCCTTTCCTAATATTTACAATTCTAAGAGGCAAACCTTTAAATTTTTCATCTTCAGGGTGCTGTGACCTTCCCCAAAAACAGGGTTAGAAAGTTAGGCTAACATAATTATCTTTGCAAATTGCTGTAATTATTTGTTAACACTGGTCATGAGTTCTGCTAAACAGAAAACTGACAGTGAAGAATGCTGTCAATAACTCTGCCATTTCTGCCGTTTAACGGTTGTAAAAGTCACAAGAATCTGAGAATTCAGTCTCCGACAATGACAATATTCAACCTGCATAATGCACACAGGCAGCAAATACACCCGGAATGACAATCAGGTCTGAAGGGAAACAGATGGAGACATTCACACTACAACACACTGCCACTCACTGATAGGCGAAGTCAAGGGGCCAGCTCCTCCCAGTGTGCTGGCCATGACTAGGTCAGCAATCTGTCTCAGAGCCAGCAGACCTGTAGGATTGTTGCCCTTTGTCAGCTGGTCCTGAATCAGGCCTTCCAACTCATCTTTAAATACCTGGGGAAAACAAATAGAAAAGGAATGACTATTTTGGAGTTAAGGTGAAGTCCTGTGGGTGAGGAGTGAGAGGTGAGGTTAGGAACCGCAAAACATTAACCTGTCAACTTATACAGACTCGCTGGCCATTTTATTAGGTACACCTGTACACGCTAATGCAATCCAAAACATCAGCTCTGCCATGAATTCTCCATCAACATGGGTATAATATCTCAGTTTAGCTCCAGCATACTGGAGTGAATTGTATTATTATTATAATAATGGAGTATATCTAATGTTTTGGACTCCTCACTAATGTAAAATGGGAGGCCAAAACAGTAGAACCACCTCTTAAAGCTCTTGATGGAATAGCTGCTGTGTTGGATTACATTACATTGTGCAGGTGTAATTAATAAAGTGGCCAGTGAGTGTATATGTCGACACATCGCCAGGGAGAACAGCATGCTTTCAGGCCTTCCTCATTAGAACTGTACACAAATCACAAGAGACCATTAAAAACTTCTTTGTTTGTCTGTGAGGAGGGTTCACTGGAACTGATCGCACTGATAATCACTTTTTGCTTTCAACAGCAGGCTGTGAATCTTGAAGCAGCACTATTTCCAGTGTGCTGCAGCTAAGCTTCAGCATTCTGCTTTATCCAACCACGGTTCCCATGGTGATGAGATGAGTTCTACTTGTTGGCCCTGTTATGTAATCACAGATGAGAGTGGGCTCGTCTTATTTCCATACACTTCATTGGCATGTGTTTACTGTGCCTCCTTATACTTCATCTAACACTGCTCTATTTATCACACTTATGGTTTATATTATATGGAAATAATATCTGCTATTATACACTATTAAACAAACTGATACAGCCTAATACAACAATCCTGCACCAGCACCTACATTCATGATGCTTTGACTGTTCATTTTATGAAACTAATGTAGGCAGGTGCTGATTCGACTATATCATTTTGGAAGCTGCCTTTGGTGCAGCTGTTGAATGTTCCTGTGTTATAGTGAGTTTGCCCAATTGCTGTATTGTTTTATTGTAGAGTAAATAACAGAAACATTCAATAAGAAACAGGAAATAGTGTCTGGCGTGTAAATGGTAAATGGCCTGCACCTATATAGCGCTTTTCTACCTCATGGGTACTCAAAGCGCTTTGACACTGCTTCTCATTCACCCATTCGTTCACACAAGCACACACACATTCACACACCGATGGCAGAGCTGCTGTGCAGCCGACCTGACTCATCACAGGCAACTTGGGGTTCAGTGTCTTGCCCAAGGACACTTCGGCATATGACTTGAGGAGCCAGGAATCAAACCACCGATCCTATGACTGGTAGACGACTGCTCAACCTCCTGAGTGATTCCCACCCATGTTTGCTTGGATAACGGCTTAATTATAATCGACTTACTTAACATCAAAAATTAATATGCGATAGTAGCAAAATTCACTATAGCTGCAGTTTAGCATTTTGTTTATAAAAAATTGATAACATTTTACACAGTAAACTCGCAACTAAACCCATATCTAAGAACAGCTGAGCATGTACAATAAGCAAGAAAGAAACAATGCATTTTAATCAGTCTTGAGGGAAGATATAACATGTTCCTCTGGCTTTAAAAACACAATTTATTACTCATACGCAGTGAGAGCTTGTGTGTAGGAGGGCACCTATATGGTGCTGCGGGCTACATACTGGGCTCTGCAGAATCTGGGTGACCCTCTTCTTCTGCTCCATCATGTTGAAATCCTGTCTCAGGTCTGGCGACATGTTCCTGCTGCGGAGGAACTCAGGGTCGCTCTCATCCACTCTGTCAAAGTAGCGGTCCTTGGAGTCGTTGCTGGACAAGGACAGGGTCAGAGACCCCGCAGTCTGCCTCACATCCACCAGACTCATGTCTTCAATGCACAGCCTCGTACTTGTCCTCTGGAATCTGCAAGAGAGGATAAAATGCCACAGCTTATTTCACATTGAGGCTGTCAAGGCAACAGTATTAACACAAAAAAATACTGTACGTGTGCAATGGTGACTCATGTAATTACTAGGATGGAGACAAATAGAGTGGAACATTGTTATATGATTGACACTGCATTGCAACAACATCACTGTTGATTTACAGAAAGGATTAGTCACAGTATTTTTAATAAGTATAACAGTTTAATAACAGCACTGAATGTTAAACAGCTTTTATTTGCACAAGAATGTAGTTACCACTTGCAAAAAAGTTTTGTTCTCTGTCTTATCCAAGCATATGGAGGTGATTTTTTAAAAAACTGTTAGCTGAAATAAGCACGTTTCTCCTCTTTAACACTCCAGCCAGAAGCTGTAAAGTACCTCCTGCTGTAAACAAAGGTAAGTCACATGTAAATTAGCCACAATGAAAAGCAGTTAGCACATTTGGCGCTGCACTGTTACCTGGATGTGGGGGTGGAGGGATACAGGAGACACAGTCAGGACTGCATTAACTTAGGCCTGGAAATGAAATAGTTCCAACAGTCCCTACTAAAATAAGTTTCCTTGCTGGTTCACCAGCAGCCTATTATACAGAGCACTCCAGACACGGTATCAGATTACAACTTTAACCCATTTTAAAACGGAAAGTAAAGGTGAAAGAGGGGAATATCTTACCCGAAGCTTCACTTTCAGACTTCCACAACCTCCATAAAAACAAAGCGAACAAACAAACGAGCAAACCCACGAGCAAAACAGTTACTGTAAGTTGGAAATTACCTGTAACAAAGTATCCAGCTCTTGACTATACTACCTCCGACAGAGGCTCCAAAAACGCGTATAAAGATAAACCTGGCTTGCGTTACTCCAAATTCGGATACATTGTTGAAAAAAACCAAAAAATTGCAGGGCGCAACTTGGTGCTGCAACAGTTTCCAGACGGAGCAGACTGGTCGCTGCGTGCGAGTAGTGAGTTGAAGAGCGGCTGCATGGAGGAGGATGTGGGTGTGTTTGTGTGGGAAAAAGGAAAAGTGACCATGTGACTTATCCACCCACTACACCCGATGTATGCAACGGGACAAAAGAATGGCCACTCAGGATCAGTGGAGCTTGTTTAGACTCATACTGTACTTTGCCTGTAATATCCTTACGTGGATTATATGGTCATTATTTCTGTATTCTTCAGTCTCATGTGGGATCCCTAATATCCTCGAAGGAGCTTCATATGGGGTTTCTACAGTTCATGGTGAAGATTAGAAGCAGGGTTTATAACTTTTGTCATTGTCAACTCCATTGGGTCTCCTTCTCTCTGCATCAGTATGTGTGGTTCATTAATTTCCGTCATTTCATTTCATAACTGAGCGAACCCCATGTGTTTCCAGCAGCTCAGTACAGGTTTTCCTTTAAACTATACAGCACAGACCAGTCATACAAACTCCTTTCCTCAAAATGTGAGCACCTCCACCAGAACTTCTTTACTACTTATATTTCTGATTTTATTCATATTTACAAACTTATTAATTGTGATTGTTTCCATGTGTTGGCCACATACACAATACATATTTATAATCATGTGCATGAAACAGCTCTGTCACACATAGT